>VYZQ01031829.1:0-13694 GCA_013400655.1 Mystacornis crossleyi | reverse complement strand
TGGCTGCAGTCCTCTTATCAACTTAGTGCAGAGGAGGCCGCCCACTCCAACAGGTCCATGTCCTTCTTATGTTGGAGGCCCCAGAGCTGGATGCAGTGTTCCAGGAGGGGTCTCACCAGAGCAGAGCAGAGGGGCACAATCCCCTCACTGGCCCTGCTGCTTTGGATGCAGCCTAGAATTCTGGCATGTTAAGGTTCAAGGACTGATAGAGTAGCTGACTGCAAAAACTCATTCAAAGCAATATATTAATTCAAAGCAGTGTACTAAAAAGCTCTAATCCCTAACAAAAGTGAGCTCAAGACAATAATTTAGGACTCATAAAACACTGTTCTTAGCCAAAAGTTGTCCGGATGTGGGCAAAGAGAGGGTGAGCCTGTCAACTGCAGAAGTTACAATGTAGTGTTTCCAAACTTCTCACCCTTCTGAATTCACTTCTTTACTATTTTCTTATGTTTAAATGGAGTTTGAGTGGCTCTAGTCATACAGCTTATTCAATGAGATGTGGTTGTACATTTGGGGTGGATATCTCAGTATACATGATGTGTCAGCCTAAGGAGAGTGATTTCACCACAGCTGCTGATTCAACAACAGGACATCTGCCTTTATCTCCCTTGGTTTTCAGCTCCTGTGCTGCTTATCAGCCAGAAAGGAGCACGAAACTTCATCCTCTGCAAGAGCCTGACTACAGTGTACTCTACTCCACCTTCCTTTAGGATGTACAGGTGAGTGGGAATTCAGGTATCCTGGCCACGTTCCATGTAGGGAGTAGCAACCTATTTTCCTCTGTAATTTCCATGCCATTATCTTTTTACCCTCAAGCATTTTCCCACACTAGGGAACAACAGAGGCCCATGAGTACATAGTCTCCCACCTATAAAATACAGGTACAGAATGTGAATATTTATTGACCATTACACAGGCAAGCATTTTAAAGTAAGAGTGCATATGGCTATTCCATAGGAAGCTTTGGCTCGTCAGGCAAAACCCATATGCAGAGTGATCCAGTTTGGACAAATCCCTGACTAAAGCGCACAGGACCTGGAACCAGTGACTGCTATGATCCATCACAGACAATGCATTGTGTCTGCCCGCCTACTGACCAGGATCCTGCCATTTCCTCCAGGTTTCTGCCTGTCTGGGGCAGGAGAGAGGATGGCTGTGCAGTGGTCAGGGCCCACTGCCCTTCTTGGTCCCTGCCTGTTGCAGAGGAATCATGGGAGGAGAGCTTGACGGCTGCTGGGTGAACTGCTCTGCCATTCCCCAGCTCCTGGTGGCTGCAGCAACTTGACTTGCAAGAAACCCCAACAGCCTTGGTACAAGGAGACTCATACCATTACTTTAAATTGAATTATGGCTATGCCAGAAGGAAAACAAGTACCCATTTTTCATTTCCACATTCTAGCATCCTTAAATATGCTAGATAATACTTTTAAGTCTATGTTTATGAAGTCCAAGCCCAAGAAACACATTTCAGTCTCGTGACCTCACTTACTTCAGGTCCCTGATTCTGGGCTTAGTAGTTCTGGAGAGCTTGATAGTAAGTGTGCAGATGTGATTTTTACATACGTAATTATGCCACTACTCTTAGCTGAAGCACAGTACTACTACCTCAAATGTAAAGATAGCAAATATAATTGAAAGAAAGTAAAGAAAGTTGCATTTTCTTTAGCTACCTAAAGTGTCTCTTTTCACACACAATTCATGCACCTTGAGTGTGCAATCTCAACTAAACACTCTTACTTAGGGGCAGGGGGATTTAAATGCACTACTGGGCTGAAGCTGAAGTCAGTACACTTGAAGGGGGGAAGTTCGTGTAGGAATGCAACTAATACCTCTTTCATCGCTCACACTCTACCATGCAGGCTACTCTCTCTTTCCTCAGGATGCTTTCAATCATCACTCTTTGGTCCCCTGTCTGCTGAATGAATCTCAGCATGGAAGAACTGAGCACTGGCTAGAACATTAGCCTTCCCCCAGAGAAGATAAATGCAAAAATCTGTTTTAAAATCTAACTAGTTCAAGCGACTAACAAGAAATATTGATAATTTATCAGTAGGGAAGAAAAAGCCAACAACTTTCCATGCTAGAGAACTCCTATTCTATGCAGCTATTTCAAGCCCTGAAAACTTACTAGTGAAGATAATTTATGTGGCTTCTGTAGTTCTTATAAAAATGTGATGTTTATAAAAGAAATTGTAGTGCAATAAATAAATTTAAGTAAAATTTTAACAGAAGGGCAAACAGTTTTAAATATAACTATGAAACAAACCTCACCAGAACAATTACATAATATGCTTGAAAATATGTTTAGGAAAGGACACAGAAGAAATTATTTGTGAAAGCAACATATCTAGAAGTTCACAGATAGCTGGCTTCAGATGGATGAAAACCAAAACAGGACTTATGATCCTAGCTCCCTAAGACCACTTTGGCAATTCTAGCTTTCAATTTTCATAAAAACAGATTGATAGGGAAAAAAAAATTGAACATGATAGTTCAAGATCCAGATAATTACAGTAAGTTATCATTAATTCTACATTTATGTCAGGAATATTGAAAACTACAACCTCAGAAAAAGATACAGAAACTTAAGTCTGATTTTCACATTTTTTTAAAATTTATTTCAGATTCATAAATTAACAGTGGTTTCAATTTTCACATGTAACTAATTCTTTTCTGAACAAGATAAGATGGTACATTACCACCTCCAGAAGGACTTCAAGTAAAGCTCAAGTTCTTAGTACTACTGAATGTAAATTCTTGACTGGTACAAGTATCCTCTTCATATTCTATGAAAACGGACATGTATTCTTCCCCAGTTGCCAAATATAATAACTCTATTTCTTAAAGCATTTTTGTTTGTATCCCCAAGGCCTTGAAAAAGATTCTTAGCAGCAACAAAACAGGACTGACCTGTTTCCTAGTCTTTCTTTCTTTCTTCTTGAACACGAGCACAGCAGCAAACAAACTCCCCATAAAATCACAGAACAGAAAACAACTCCACAAAATCTCAGTGGCACTGCTTGTCCAGAGATTGTTTTACATATGATGACTAGTGTCTATGTTTTCAGTTGTCTAGAGAAATAAAAAAGAATGTAGCAGTCTACAAACATTTCAAACACTTACACAAGGATTCAGTAAACAATCAACATTAATAAATAACATTTGCTCCTTCTAAAATTCATTTTTGAAGAAAATATAATTTATTTGGCTAGCACATAGTTTTAGTGCAGTTTAAAATGGTCAGGTGGAACAACAAAACCCTGAAAACAGTCCTTTTATAGTACCTGCCCTTTTCTACATGATTTAGCTAGTAAACAAATACAAAACATCATGGCTTTCTATTAAAATGCTCAAACAATCTAATAAAGAGCAGGAGTCCATATTAAAATCCACGGTTGTTTGTACTAGCAATCTAAAATAAAACACCCATATTTTAATTGAATTTAAGCTGAAGGTTGTCTATGCTGCTGTCCTGTGAATTCAGATGCTTTAGCCAAAGACATTGAAGTGAATGACGGGCCTGCGTTGCAATTTACCAGTGCTTAATATCCCTCATAATTCTTGCTGGGTCCTTTTCTGTGAGGCTTTTCCCTGAGTCATGTATTTACTGGAAAGGCTGCCTAAATTGGGAGGAAGAAAGCATCACGTTTTAAAGGTATTATTTGCCATTTTTTTTCCCAAAAAAGACATAAACCAACTGAAACAAAAAGACAGGAGAAAATTACTGTCAAGTCAAACTATAACGAAAGGGCATACAGATCAACTTAAGAGCATTACCTGCTCAAGGACAGTAAGAAATAGTAAGATACAAAATCAAAAATCAGCATTTTGTTCAACTGAACACCTGATGACAAATCACTTTGTGTTAAAAAATCCCCAAATTTGAGGATTTCAAGCCACAACAAGGCTTGAAAAAGCCTTGCAGTGAAGATAAAAACCCCAATATGTCTTTCCAACAAAACTGATAATTTAATTTGAGATACTTAATTGCAGTCAGGTCTTTACAAACTTCAGAAAACTAATTAGGTCCCCTCCAACTGCAGAGAGATTATTGTATTATACACCCATGCTGCTGAAAGTTTTGAAGAGTTGTACAAGAAATTCTAATTAAAAAAAAAAGCAGCAGTTCTTAAAATATTCATTGTACTGTACTTCATTGCTAAAAAGTGTGTGAAATTACTGAAAGGAAGCTACATTGTTAATCACACATTTAAAGCAAAACATATCTGATTCAGAAAGAGTACATAAAAGCCTTTATAATACAATCTCACTGCTACTTCCAAACATAATTTTAACTAGTTTGCATTTTGGCAGCTCAGATCAAGGATGTGGTTTGATAATCTCTCCTAAGTTAGTTTACTGTGTATAATTCTAGACAGTTACTGCAAGGAACCCTCAAAAGAAAGCATTTCATGTTTTGTCCCTGAAGAATCAGAGAACCCCGTAAGGTGAAACAGGAGAGATTGATAAAACTCCACCATACACTTCTGCAAAATAAATCTACCACAGTCAATGACAGAAAGGCACAGAATTGTTTGCCCAAGTTTTGCTTCCAAAACAAAACTCAAAAATTGTACACTTTTCCAGATGAAAAAATTAGGTGGCTTCAGCCTGTTCAAGTTGCCACTCCGTTCAGCAAATTAGTCAGAGTTCCTGTAAGGACTGATGAAGAATCATACAATTATAGAATAATTTGGGTTAAAGGTCATTTAATCCAACCCTCCTGCCATGGGCAGGGACATTTTCAACTAGATCAGGTTGCTCAAGAGCCACATCCAACTTCACCTTGGATGTTTCCAGGGATGAGGCATCCACCACCTTTCTGGGCAACCTGTGCCCATGTTTCACCATCCTCATCGTAAAAATCTTTCTTTCTTTAATCTAATGTAAATTGACCCTCTTTCAGTTCTAAACCATTACCCCAGGTTCTGTTGCAACAGTCCCTGCTAAAAAGTTTGTTCCCGCTTTTCTGACAGGCCCCTTTTTAGAACTGAAAGGCCACAATAGTCTTCCTGTAGCCTCCTTTTCTCCAGGCTGAACAACCCCAACTCTCTCAGCCTCTCCATAGCAGAAGTGCTCCATCCCTCTGATCATCTTGGTACCCCTTCTCTGGACTCTCTCTAACACGTCCGTGTCTTTCCTGTGCTGGGACCCAGAGCTGGATGCAGTGTTCCAGGCAGGGTCTCACTAGAGCAGTGCAGAGGGGCAGAATCCCCTCCCTGGCCCTGCTGGCCAGGCTTTTACACAAAGTTTATGAATGGAACTGAAGATATACAAACCTGACTGGGGACTCAAAAATACCTTTCCTTTTTGTTTCTTTTTTTCTTCATGCATATGCACTCCCTATAAAAAGCATACACATATCAATGAACCAACAAAACTGAAGTATTTCATTTCACAACAAAAAAGTTTTCCTTGAAAGCTTAAGTAAAGCTTTTCTTAATTACTTTATATGGACTTCAAAACATATAGAAAGTAAAAGATGAAAACGAAAGTGACACTGGGTGTTTACCTGATTTAATCTACCAGCATGTTTGACAGCACTCGGTAAAGACGGGGATCCGCACAATGCTTCTGGTTTTGAGCCACCTGAAAAAATCATAAAAAGGAGCTGCCAATTGGAAACTAGTTTCTTTCTCAGTTATCGTAAGACAAAAAAACCCCCAAAATATTTGCTATCTAGAATCAGAAAATGTAGAATGTAGGACATTGTTATTTTCCTCAATTTTATAACATGGAAAGCTGGCATAACATGATGACATACATCTAAGATAGGAACCTGCAATAAATAAAGCTTTGTATCCTCCTCCAGAATCAGCAAGAGACAGGGGACTTAGGATGAATGAAGATCAGGTGATAAGCCAAGTGTCTGCAGTCTCACAAAATGCAGCAGTGCAGAGAGTGAAGTCTGAACTCTTTGATCCACTTGTTCATAGTACTTTGACTACAGAGAACACTTCAGGCACTGAGCAAGCAATAAAAGACAAAGCCCAACCTACAGCAATTCTTTCAAATTCAAACATACTAATTCCCAAAATAAAGATAATTGATAAAAACACCTACTTCAAAATTTATTAGTTTAGACATATATACTGTACAGCCTAAGTATAGTTCTCATGCAATGAATGCTAAATATCATTTACTATGAAACAGGCATATTCCCCTCCACCTTAGCAAACTCAGCATCATGGCAAACAGAATGGCTGGAAGAGAAGTTCAGTGAGAAAAGGTCAAAGATAAAACTCAAAAGTTTAAACTTAGACATGAAAAACACCTTCAGAAGGTCAGAAGCTGAAGCATGGCTTCAATTTTTAATCAACTTTTCTGTCCATCCAATACTTCTAGTGGTCTGTCAAAGTAAGAATACTTCTAAATATATTCACAGTTCTGAATATACTTGCACCATTTTCCTCCTTCTTCCAGTATTTTAACACATTCTTATACCCTCTTCCACTAAATGCATCTGATTATGAAATTTCCTGATCTGAGGCAGACAGGATATTTTTTCAAGTAGAGAAAAGCTGGTTTGAAAAATATGTTTATATAAAGGACTCCTATCTGTTTCTTTAACAGGTCAAGCCATTAGTAATATGTAAAACAAAATTTTTACAGCCTGAATTTAAATGCACCCAGGTTAACCTACAGGGAAACAGTGTTACTTTGTTCCTTTGGAGGCTAATTACAAGCACCACATAATGTCTTGAGTTTTAGCTCAGAAAGATATTCCTTTGTAACACAAATGATGAGCGATCAGTCTTATTTGAAAGATGATTTAGATAATTAAATTCTTTTGCTTAGAAGCATTTCATTCAAGTCAGGATCTTAAGGTGAATTTCTGTATCCCTCCAGTTGCTGAGTTGTTAGAAACGTTCTATTTTTATTCACAAAATTCTGTCTGAGCAAATCTGTACACTTTTCATATTGACTTTCGGTAATTTAGAATCATTCTGGTTTAGGTAATGCGAAGAGCTATAACGCTAGCTTTTGTAGCAATTATGATGAACTGGAAGAGAAGCTGTACTTTGAAATGTTGGCAAGCTCATATACTGTGATGACAATGGAAGCAATTTCAATATATTTGATACTCGTACCCTTTTTATTACAAATATCTTATCTGCTAAGAGAAACCATGCCAATCTCCCAGGATACAGCAAATTTCTGAAAGGAATGTGAGGATGAAGGGAAAATCGTTAAATGTGACTACATTAAAAAAAACCAATCCAACATTTACATGATGCAAAAACTTTATCTATCAGTCAATCATGTTACAAATACCAAAAAACACTGTAAGTGCTGTTTAAACTCCTCAGCTTGATCAGTTTCATACCTGCAACTCCTTTATATTGTGGGCATTCCTTTTTAATATGACCTTCTCTTCCACAGATAAAACAACGTTTTTCTCTTAAGTCTCTGTCTTCGAGACGCTTCCATTTCTCTGCTGATTGCCTGGGAGTCTTCTCTCTTCCAGTTTCCACTACTACCCTTGCTAGTTTCCTCTTCTGAGGTGTACATAAGTGCAACTTTCCCTCCTTGATTGAGTTCTCCTTTTCTGTTGATTTATTCTGCATTTCTTTGTCCTCTTTGCTTCTTTTCTCCTTGATTTCTCCATACCTTTGTGCACCTTCATAATCACGATGCCGTCCTAGCCTGCAGGAGCAGAAAAATGCTGCAGAATTCAGAGGCCTTACATTCATACATAGAGTCAATAAAAAAACCAAACCAAAACCCCATGTCCTTAGACAACGTAATTCTCCAGTGGGATAAATAAAGTGAATTGCCATACCTTTCCTTTTGACTCTCCTACAAACAGTGCTAAACTGATGTAACACATACTTAATAATTTAACTTTACAATTAGATGATAATGCAGTCCTAAATCCTAATAACTGTAACTCAGAAAATGTAAGAACAACTGAAAATCTGGCTGCTCAAATTGCAGACAACAGAAGAGAAGAAACACCAAGCAAAACGCTAACAAAGTACAAAAAAATTAGGGCTATAGTTCTGTTTTTAAGTTTTTATGTGTACAATTCAACCAGACCTCAGTTCCTTCCTTCTGAAACTGTGTGTATTAACCCTAGAAGTCTCTTCTACTGAGAGAAGCTTCTAAAATTCTATGTGACTTAAAGTTCTAGTAGTGAAGAAACACTACAACTGTCAGATTTGTTTCAGCTAACAGCTTTATACATGACTACAGAAGGAGACAGGAATGCAACCTCCAAATTTGAAGATGGTATCAGGCTCCTTTGGCAAGCTGGATGTATTGCTGATGGCTAAAAACTTGGAGAATACTTTACAAAGCTGAATGAAGGGCAAAAGAATGGCATGAGCTTCAAGGTCAGCTTCTTTTTTAAAAAGAGGCATAAAAGGAAGACCTGGGGAATTACAGGATGGTCAGTCTCACCTCTGCCTGGTAAGATCATGGAGCAAGCAGATCCTCCTGGAAATTATGCTAAGGCACATGGAGAACAGAGGCAACTGGTGACAGCCAACACGCCTTCACTAAGAGCAAATCATACCTGCAAAGTCTGGTAGCTTTCTATAAGACGGTTATAGAAATAACTGTGGGTAAGCAAAGAGTGACTGACATCATGTACCTAGACTTCTGCAAAGCATTTGACACCGTCTTACACAACATTCTTGTCTCTGAAATGGAAAGACATGGATTTGATAGGTGCACCCTGCAGTGGATAAGGAATTGGCTGGATAGTTGCACTTCAAGCTTTGCGGTCAATGTCTTGATGTCCATGTGAACACCAGTGATGCGTGGTATTCCTCAGGGGTCTGTATCTGGACCAATATTATTTAACATCTTTGTTAGGGACATAGACAAATGGATTAAGTGCACGCTCAGCAAGTTATTGGATGACTAAGATTAGCTTTTAACATATAAAGGAAAGTACGATTTTACACATCAGTCAGAACACTTATGGAACTTGTTGCAGGAGAATCAGGTTCAGGAAGAAAAAAACTAAAAGGACAAAATCCTAAACAAGTCCAGCCCACAAATGAGCATTACCAGAGCAGGGCAGGTATGTGCTCTAACATCTCTTCTACAGCAACTGTAGATGCTGAGGGAATGCATGAGAAGAGACTACAGGAAACAACTGGTTTGCCCTTCATAGACAGCACTCCCTTTTGCAATGAATGGCTGAACTGAGCACTCAAATCTATCAGTGGCTATGCCCCATAGGGCATTTCTGTTCTTAGATGCATAATCCTATTTACTTTCCCTCTAATGTTGTACAGAATGTAGCTGAGTATGTGCAATGAACTGGTGTTGCACTTCAGAATATAAGATTAAAAATCCATAGAGGTAAGACAGCAGTTTAGACATTGAGTAGACTTTCACACCACCTTCAGCACTCTTTAATTTCAAACTATCATCAGCTACTGTGCTTGCATTTGCTAAAGTTGAGTAAATTTCTAAATTAGCAGAATCAACAATGTAAGTTCACAAATCTCTAATGTGTAGTGGAACAGCCACTTCATCCAACATGATGTTAGTAGCTTTTTTTTTACTTAGTACCAGGCAAGTGCAAATGATTTTTAATGACTGCTTTTAACATAAATTGATTCTAAACAATGGTAAGGTTCTTCCATCCACCTTACAAGTGAGCATAAAGGCTTTCAAGATTTCACTATTTTATAAACATGAAGTCCTTAAAGAGTTTTGTCTTAAATAGACAACAAAATTAAAGAATGAGTTTTAAGTTTAGACACTTCATAAAAGGAAGAGCAGCAAAAGCCATTTAGCCACTCATTTGTTGCAAGAAGAGAGTCACTGAATATTGGATGTGGCTATTCAGGGACAGGAAGTATTCTCTTGGATGTAAAACAGGACATTGTTCTCATACATGTGTACTTATGAAAAATAATGCTTTTGATAGGAATTGCATGATTCTGTGAACTCGACAAAATTGTGTCCTGCTAGGAGCAGCACAATTCTGGTAGTAGAAGCTATTAAATAAGTAAAAATAAAAAAATGTATCCATGATTGCTTTTCACAGCACACAGTTATTCAGTTCTGCTGAATATTTAGATTCTCTTTGACTACCCCTTTCCTCTATAATGAAGTGGAGAGCCAACATTGATACCTTAAGTTAACAGTTCTACAGCAACACTATCCACCACTGCCAAAACAGGTCCTGATACATTTTCATTTAAGTTCAGGAAATAATCTGCAGCATGTACAAGTTTTGCTTTAGCATTACTATCCTAATTTTTCCTAAACAAACCTAAGGAAAAAAGTTACACACAGATGCCAATACTATACTCACTTTCGTCTCACAGGACAATCTTTCATGAAATGGCCGATTTTACCACAAGTTCTGCAGCATCTATCATTTGGTGCCAATTCTCCTTCGGTTAGTACCTCAGGATCGAAAAAGTACTCCTGTAGAAGAAATCACATTATTAATTTAAAAATCATTAAAATAATCTAAAAATGAAAATCCAAACAGTTGGAAATCAAGACAGATACAAAAGTGTTGAAACAACAGCAAGAGTTACAGAAAAGAATAAACTTGGGGTCTGTAGCTGAACGCTGAAAGACCTAATGAATTAACTGGCCACTGACCTCTTTTTTGACAGGCAGCCTACTGACCACCAGGTGTGCACATTCTTTTATAAAACTGACGTTTGAAGAAATACTAAGCTAGTTTTGATTTGAATTAAAACACATAAATCTGTACAATGAAACACTGACTAGTATTCTGCATACCAACATATTTTACACACAAATGACATTAAAATGGTATCAGCAGTAACTCCCATGAAGATTTTTAGAATAGTGTGGAAATTTAAGAGAAAGACCTTGAAGTGAGTGTAACCATACTCCTGCAAAGGCTAGTTATACACCGAAGGGCACACACATACTTCTCTTAGAAGGAACTTACCATTTTTGATGAATATTCTTTAGGAAATATTTTTACAGGGGTACCAAATACCCTTCTGCCATTGATAAAAGCCTTCATTATAAAATTTGTCACTATGGAAGAAAAAAAAAACCCCAAACTGAAATTATTGTCTAAATATCAAACCAGAATGTAAAATAAGATCCAAGACAAGGTCTTTGTAACTGAATTTGTTAACAGAGGACTTACTTTTTCTTGATAATCCAGCTCCAAGATTGTGGTTCAAATCAAAGGGATCTGTAGAAAAAAACATGACAGCCATTCCTCAATGCACAGATGAGAGTAGAAATTCTTTCCATGAAAATTAAATGGGCCGAAAAACAGTTTACAGGACATTTCTAAAATATGTCCTGCATTTTCTCTGTCAGAGATCACAGTGATACTCAACAGCGTAATCATACACTGAGTTAAATCATTTAAGTAAATATGGGCTCAGCTAAACTTAGGAGTTTTGAGAAAACCTCAATGGCATTATAGTTAATTTCTTTGCCAAAGGACTTTGTTAAATTTTTTTTTCTGCCTTTTACTTCATAATGAAAAATATGAAGTTTGCTTTGCAACTTCTTTTCAGCAGCCAAAAAACCCCTTAAGAATAATTTTTAGCACTACCAAAACTCAATGGCAATTTGTGATGATTTCAAAACATAAGCAGATAACAATGTATAATTTAGTAATAGAAAAATAAATAAGCCTTGTGAAAAAACAAAATTTTCATGTTAAAGAAGTTCCTTATATTCCTGTACTTCATATGCTTTTTACCTTCAATTACAATATATTTGGAGGTCCACTGCTTCTTGAAAGTTGTAAGCAGACTTTTTCTCCTAATGCAGATGACATGCTCTTTAAAATCAAATTCTTCTGTGTAGAATCGGAGAAGTCCCAGCCACAGCTGCCCAACAGATTCAGTGTTTTTCCCATAGTCTGGCCAAACAACTGACTAAAATGACAAAAATATTCTTACATCCAGTACTTACATTAAGCAGAATGATTTTCGTAATTTCCATAATATATTTTCATAATTTATTTTATACAGAAAAACAGTGGAGTTTCACTAGAATACTTCCTTTCATAATTGGTATTGATAATCCAATATTGGTTTTAAATGGCACATTTTTTAACCTATTAACAACAAAAGAGGACAATTAATAGAATTTCTGGCACTAGGTTTTGCCTCTTAAAAAAAGAATTTATTAATTCACTTAATGAGTTGTACGAAACAAAATTATTCATTGGAATTAACCAGATATGACCAGACAAACAGGTGGTAAGAGTTATCTGCATCCAGAGAGACATAAAGAACAATTAATCATCCTTAACACCTTAAAATAATTTTGTGATCTATTTTGTCAGATTTGGGGTTTATTTTTTCACAGATGAATTACAACCAATCATATTCTAAAAGCTTTACAACATAGGAATGGGATTTTCAAATCAGCAGCTACTCTACTTCCTGTATTTGCTCTTGAATAGAGTTAATTTTGTTCTTAGCTGGTATAGTCTGTGCTGTGAATTTAGCATAAGAATAAAATTGATAATATTGATAACCCACTAATATTTTAGTTGCTGCTCAGTAGTGCCTACCCTAAGTCAAGGACTTTCCAGTTTCAAACCCATGCTCTGCCAGCCAGCAGGTGCACAGAAAACCAGGAGGGAGCACTACCAGGACAACTGACCTGAACTGGCCAAAGAGATATTCCATACCACAGAACGCCATGCCCAGTATATAAACTGGGGGGAACTGGCCAGGAGGTACTGACTGCTGCTGAGGGATGGGCTGGGCATCAGGCAGCAGCTGCTGAGCAGTTGTATTGGGCACCTCTTGTTTGTCTTGGGTTTTAGTCCTCTCTCTCTTTTAATTACTACCATTACTACTACTGCTACTACTATTATTATCATAATTGTAATAATTAGCAGTATGAGGATTAGTGTTTTTNGCCATTGGTTTTACCCTTTCATGGTTCTCCTCCCTATTCCACCAGAGAGTGCCTGAGTGAGTGCTGAAGGGTATTTTATTGCAAGCAGGGGTAAAACCATGACACGTCCATATAGAAAAGAAGTCTGAAAACATGGCTTGAAGTATAGCCAGAAGGAATTCTATAAAGTCCATGAGGCTGTGTGTGCCTGTTTGATGATGTAGTGTACAGGGGGACACTTCAGAGCAAGCTGCCACATGGGCAGGAGGCATGCTGTGATCCCAGCTGCTATGAGGACTGCTCCTTAGAAGCAATGCAGGCATGACCAGTAAGAATTGGCACTGCTCTTCTCTGTACAAAGAGTCCTTTTTCTCCCTATGGGCTAAGTTTCTCTCTCCCTCTGTCTTTTCACATTACCTATAGCTTTGACGAACTTAGGTGTCTGCAAACACTTCAAAATTTTTTCTAAGTATATCATGGGAAGTGTTTTAATACAAGTTACATGCCCAGCTGGCATTGATTCCTTAGGCACCTGGACACCTCTAGAAATGTGTCCCTTGGGCACTTTTGTAAGTTGGCTACTTTTCTGCATGCATGCACACATACACATGCACACACACATATATATATGTATGTATGTATGTATTGTGTAACTATCTCGAATGCTAACTGAAAAAAGAGTTTCCTGGATTAATGTGGTGTATCTGAGCATTGTTCTGAACAGTTATGAAACTAGTCACTAGAGGCTTCTCTGGCTAAAGATACGGAGAGCTAAAAGTTTCAGGCAGGCAGTACCAAAAGGCCAGAGTTTCTCCTCAGCCTGGGGAGATGCTTTTTCCATGCTTTGATGAGGAAGGAAGGAG
>VYZQ01031825.1:19101-29654 GCA_013400655.1 Mystacornis crossleyi | reverse complement strand
GAGGCGGGGCCGGTTCGCCGCCTCCTTGCCGGGAGGTGGCTGTGGTGGAGGGCGGGAGCGGCGGATGCTCCCGCTGCGCAAGCGCGGGGCTGTGTTGGCGCCAAGCTTCGAACGGGGCGGCCGGGTTGGGGGTCCGCGCTGCCCCCTCCTTCCCCGCCGCCTTCCCTGCCCGCCCCCTTCCCCTGCGTGAGGCGATGCTGCGGCCGCCGCCCCGCCCGAGGCGCCGCTGGCAGGTAACGGCCCCGCGTGTGGCTCGGCCCTGCCCGGGGCTGCGCCGTGCCCTGGGGGTGTCACTGCCGCCCTTCGGGGGTCTCTCCCTCTCCTCACAGCCCGCCAGGGGTCTGTAGTCACTGGGTGTGGGAAGCGGGGTTTGGGCCCGTCCCCGGAGGCCTCGCGGTGACCCGGGGGGGGCTGCACAGGCCGCGCTCCGTGCGTGGTCATTGCCCGGGAGGAGCTTCCCCTCACGGAAGGCAGCGCGGACAGGTCAAATCGCCCTTCTAAAAATATACTTATGAGGCAACGTTAAGTTCCTTCGTATTCTGTTTTAACGCAGCCCTTACCCTATTTTAAAGTATTATTCTTTCCCCTGGCTTTGGTAAGGTAGCGTGTGTAACACGGGCATGGTGTGGCAAAGAGCTTTTACTGTGGAAGCCATAGACGTGTTAAAACGTGAAGTCTCACTATGGGCTTATTTATACATGTTTTTTTAATAGAACTGTGAAACTGGCAGTGTCTGCTCCACTTGAAAACAACTTTGAATCAAATTCTTGATGTATAGGTGGTAATGGTTGTGAGAGTATATATATGATAGTACATATTCCATCCTAACATGTTGTACTGAGTGTGGAGTTTTGATTTGTGTTTAAAATACCTCAGAAGTGTTCTGTCCATTCTATCTCGGTTTTCTCCTGTGTTTGCTTAGTATTTTCATGATCTCTGGTATAATTCCCTATGCTCTTGTCTGTAGTTTTCCTATCATGTTCATCATTGTGGTGTTTGAACGCTTGCATCACAGTCAAAGCTAAACAAGCTGGGCTATGGCACACCAAGAACTGCAGGAAGGCAGGCCTAAGACATTGAAACAGCAGTGTATGAAAGCATATTCTTATTTCTTCTCAGGCTTTTCAACTGTTCCAGTAATGTAATGGAAAAGAAAATGTCTTGCAAACCTGTGGAAAGACCAACTTTCTTTGAAATATTTAAGGCACACTGCAGTGAATCAGGTACAGCTTATCTAAAGTAAATAAATTCTATTAGGATTGCTTTCTGGCCACCAGTGTTTTATACACATATGCTGTATGTTCCACAGGAAAGCATTATGCAAGTTATTAGCTGCTGTTCTTGCCCCGAATCTGTATTTGCTCATACCTACTTTTTGTAGATTTTGTCAGATTTTTATTTGTAGGTTTTTTTCCCATGACGTATGCTTAGTTGCCTTTTGTACATGCTTATTTAGAGTTGTCACCTCTATACGTACCCACATGCAGACCAGGCTTAGTCTTTTGCTAAATGCACCTGTGGTAGTTACTAATTTTAAAAGCAACCTGTTTAACTTGCCTGTCTAAGCAAAACAAGAGAGACTCTAAAAGCCAGAGTATAGTTGTAATTTTAAACAAACTGGATATTTTTCTGGTCCTTCATTTAGTTTTGTTAATGGTCTGACAATCTGGGCAATTCCTTTTTTAAACCATAACCATATTTTATGGTTATCAGAGTTCAAAGTCATCTAGAAACAAATGAACCAGAAGTATGGTGATGGAAGGAGCAATGTGTTTTGCTGTTAGCATTTAAATTCCTGGTGTTTTTTCACATCCTCCATGGAGGATCCTTTTTCTTTTTCATGTGGTTTTCTGTATGTTTTCCTTCATAGATTTAGGGCCTATCAGTCTCAACTGGTTTGAAGAACTCAGCGCAGAAGCACCCCCATATGAGCCCAGATTGTTCAGAGAGGTTGATGGGCCCTCTGGTTGGCTTGATCAAACAGCTTTTAAAACTCCAAGGACAAAACCCTCTACATACAGTCAGCTGGCATCAACCCCGCTGCTTTTTAAAGAGCAAAATGCAATAATGCCACCTTGTTCTTCTCCTGAAAAAGAGCCAGATCAGAAAAAAATAGGAGCAAGTGAGTAACTTTTTTTTTTAAGTTGTATTTAAAGGCTGCCTGTGCCCTTCAGAAGCAAGATACTTTCTTTTGCCTTTTTTTGCAGCTGAGGATTATTAATGTAATAGATAATGCTACTGCAGGAATTGTGTGACTAAAAAGCTTAATTTAGTAGTCTTCTGAAGATCATCTATAAAAATGCAGAATTAATCTTAATAGTGAATTCAACCTTGTGATAAACTGGTTACATATATATATATATGTGCAAAATTCCCAGTAAAAAAGATATTGCTGTGGTCCAAGTACTCTAAATACTGTTAATATAAGGAGTTATGAACTTACTAGTATAACCTGTTGACTGTGAATCAGAGTGGATTTTTTTAGCCATCTCATTTTTTGTTTTATGCAAAATTTCTGAAAATCTTTTCAAGGGAGAGAATCATCCTTATCACGAAAAAGTATGAGGCAATCTGTAGGGCCCTCCTTAATTTTCTTGGAAAGATTTAGATGCACTAAGCTCCTGGAGTTACTGAAATTGTATGTTATGGAAAGAAATTATGTTTTCTCATTTGGAAAAGAAAGGAATTTTATAAGATGCTTCTCATACATTATTTCCAAATCCCAAGTACATGATGGGAGTACATGTCACTCTGCTCCTTTCTGGTGTACCCGCCCTCCTTGGACAGAAAGAATCTTTTCTATGGAGAATGTACACAAGATTGTATGTAAGAATCTCTTCTATGAAGGAGTATTTAATCCCATTCCTGAAGTATCTGATTGGTACATGTGCTGTGTCTGTGTCCTTCTGATAAGCTTTTCTAATCAGGTTACAGGGAAACACAAGACTCCCTTTATTACCAGAATTGTTCTTAGATCCTGAAGCAAGTTCTGTGAAGGGTTAGAGCTGTGCTGCAGTTCAAGTATACTTTATAACATTTCTTCTATGTAATATTGTTGCTCTATTTGTATTTCTGAAGTTTGCTGCTGAACTTCTGCTGAGAACATGTTTCTTCTAAATGTAGCTATTTGTATTTTACAGTGTTGAGCCCCTGGGCAATTCTTGGTTTCAGGAATTTCATCTGGCACTTTCATAAATGGCAAATAAAGGAACCTTATGATTGTTTATTTCAAAATGGTCAACTTTGCTCTGCATGTGTGCCAAGTTCACATGTGACTGCCTGAGATATTCTGTTTTCTTGGTTAGAGCCAAATGGCTCCTGTGAAAACAAGAGCCTGGATGGGAGCTGATGGATTTCATACCTTGGTATGGTAGTGGGATGCAGCTGTGCTGTGCAT
Source organism: Mystacornis crossleyi (assembly GCA_013400655.1). Taxonomy (NCBI): domain Eukaryota; kingdom Metazoa; phylum Chordata; class Aves; order Passeriformes; family Timaliidae; genus Mystacornis; species Mystacornis crossleyi. Next base: position 26,257 of record VYZQ01031825.1, on the reverse strand, counting down.
AAGAACTCAGGAACTCAGAAGCAGAGAGAAATGCACAAACTAAAGTGTAATTTCTGATGCTAAGGTTGTTTGGAAACTTCGGAGTAGAAATTCCTTTGAGTAGATTCTTGTCCATGTAAGGGCCTCACAGTTCAGAGGATTCTGCTGCTTTGGTGGGAACAATCTTTCTCTTTTGCTTGGAGATGCTTTGCAAATAAATAGATGCTGCTGACAGTGACTCCAACAACAGTTCTGGAAATAATTTTTGCTGTTTGCTGCATATTTGAATCAATAAGTATGACTTAGTAAATTCGAGGGGAAGCTGCACAGACATCTGTTTGCATGTATTGTATGTAAGAATAACTTCTATAATGACAAGAAAGGCACAATGCAGTACATCAAAACTGAAATGGAATATGTGACTTGATTAATACCAAGTGAATAAAGTAACATAATGAGGGGCCTTTTTGGATGTGCATTTGAAACATGTTTAGCGTTGTTTGGATATAAAATTTGAACATATTTAAGATACTAGAACAGAAATTAGCATTGGGGGTTTGGAGGTTCTTTGGTTTTTTGGTTTTTGGTGGTTTTTTGCTGTTTTGTTTGTTTGCGGGGTTTTTTGTTTTGTTTTGTTTTGGGGGGGGTGTTTTTTGAAAGCTTGGCTTCAAACTTCAAAATTTTAACTGTTACCTGGAGTTCTGCAAAGTTGTGTTGATTACTATATTCTGTGTTGCAGGTAGAGAGTATTTGATAAGCCCAAGTAACACAAGAATAAAAATAGACCAAGAAAATGAAATACTTGCTTCTCCTCCTGGTACCTTCCACAACTGCCTTGCTGCTAGGTACGCTAAATCATCAACACAAATAGAAAATAAGCTAGACCTTAAGGAAAAAACAGTATTTAACCCACCATATTTGACTGTCGAACTTTTTAAGAGCAGTGAATAATCTCGTATGTCTGATACGTCTATGATACTTGTAGGTTGCTAAGTGAGTTGAAAATAAAACACTAGCTAATATTGAAAATGTCCTTGCTTTCAGGTGGTTTTTCTTCCTATTTTTCTGCTCTTTCACAGCTGGAATACATAATTTTTTAACGTTATTTCAGCTTTCCAAATCCTCAACATCAAAAGAAAGAGTAGTAGTGATGTATCATGTGTTTCTCAAGTAGTAAAGCTATTTATAATGTTTACTGAGTTTTTTTAATAATAGCCTTGATTTTGACACTTAAATGTCTGTATTTCAGATAAATTTTATCCAAGTACTCGTGTTCATTATAAGTAGAGTTAAACTAGTTATTTGATTAAAATCAGTTAAGCCAATTTCCCTAGTTTCATACGCAATATTATAAAATGCATGGTTACATTGAAATTCGTTACCTGTCAGACAAATCATCGCTGAAAATTAAAATATTTCTCAAAAGAAACATTTTACAGTTATAGTACACTTATGATAATGTTTAAAATATTGACTGATGGTTAGGAGAAATCAGTGTTTTATCTAGTCAGGGAAGTAACCATGGTGCAAACAAACAAAAAAATTGAGATGGTAATATATGTAATGTTTGAGATATTCAATTATTTCCAGAAACTGAGAAGTACAATTAATATTTTGGTTTTAATTTTGTTTTGCAGTCCAACTATTTTAAGGAATACTTACAGAACACCTCAGAGAAATAATATCCCTGGTTTGTATTTTTGCTTTTTGGTTCTACAAAATATTTTATATCTCTAGATAAAAATCCTCATTTTTTTAGTTACTGTTTAATGGCCTTCTTACATAATGTTTTTTAGGACCACATGGAAGCTTGTTTTGCACACCAAAACTTTTGGAGGTACAGATTTTATTCATGCATTTTGTTTCCTTTTCCTGAGTTGTCTATTTAGAATTTGGCATGGAAATTATATACATGATTGTTAAATGTATTTCTAGGTCAGAACTCCAAAATGTATTTCTGAAAGTCTGGGAGCAGAAGTGGATCCAGATATGTCCTGGTCAAGTTCTTTAGCCACACCTCCTACCCTTGGTGAAACAGTGATAATAGGTATTTCCAAAAATGAGCAATTGTTGAGGGTTAAAAACTTCTGGGTTTGACACTGGAAGTTCACTCAGTATGAAATGTTTGGTTTTTTAACTAAAAAAAGACAAAATTCTTACAGTGATGCTTAGTGGGTGACTTTAGATAATGCAGCCCTAAACAGAAAACTTTTCAGAAGTTTGTTTCCTTTGAGGGGTTAGGGAATATAGATTTAGAAATAAAATAGCAAAGCATAGAAAGAGGATTAGATAATGTTTGCTTTGTCCTATCACAAAACTAGAAACTATTGGGCAAAGTTAACTGGGTTTGTCTATGAAGTGTGAGGAGGTGGCCTGCTGAGTAAACCTCCCCCCAGCAGTGTTGCCTTCAGCATTTTTTACCGCTCTCACTGTGCCTGCCATCACATCGATCCAGTGAGACAGTCTGTGATACTCATCCAGTTTAAGACCCGAGCTCCCCGGTTCACATTTCCTCCGTTGTTTGGACAGGGCAGATCCTGGAGCTCATTTATTGCACAGCTGCACAAACAGCTGTGTCAGCAGAGCTGTGAATGAGAATGAGTGGGTGATAATTGCTTCAGTGATAATAACCAACAGTGATGATAAGCATCAAGCCTCAGCCTAAGGTGTTGGAGAAAGTGAGATTTCATTAGCATATGATAAGTAAAATGAAATTTGACTGTATGATTTGTTGATGAAAATTCTTAAAAAAATGAGAAGACCTGGATGTGTCTCCTTAGCACCTGACATCGCTCTTTGTCATGCTGTTAAACTATCACTGTATAGAGCATATAAAACATTACGAATGAACACTAGAACTGGGAATCTCATTTGGGAGGAAGGGGGTAGGACTATTCACAAGGCTATTGAGTTGTGCCGTTTTGGGTGTTCTTTGGTCCAGAAAGGTGTGAGCCGAAAAGAAAGGCCAGGGGAAATATCCATACCTTAATGATGATGTACTGGGAGATGAACTGTGATTTGAGCTCTCATTCTCCCATGTCTTGGATAAGCCTAGTATTTTCTAATAGTGCTATTATGCTCTCTGGCTTCTGATACCTGTGAAAAGAAAGAGCTGCTACACAGAACCTAGATTATATGTCTGTGAAACATTTTAATATACTGCTCTTCAGGCATTTTAAAAATAGAGTTCATTTTCTCATTTTGTAACAAAAGTGAAGATAGTACTGATATTTTGGGAGGAAGTGGGGAAAAAACCCAAATTCCTGACAAGCTTGAAGATCTCGTCCAGATCTTTGGACAGAGGAAAATGGGGAGTAGTGCCATGAGTAACTGAAAGGGGAATGGCAGTGCTGTTTCAAGGTGGTAACTGGAAACATAGCAGAAACCATAACCTGTGATTTGGGGTGGTTTGTGCTGTTACAAAACTGCTTTTGTACACTGTCCTTCAGCCTCATCTGTATGACTTTTTAGTTAGAACTTTCAGTTTTTAGTAGTTTTTTTATTTACAGATTTGAGTGGCATTTAAAATAACCCAATGAAACCATCCCAAAACACAGCTGTATTTGAACACACTCAGCAGATCACTTGGGAGAAAATATATTGACTTGTCTGTCTTTCTTCTAAAGCTAAAGAGAATGATTCTATTTCTGGAGCAAAACAACAGGATGGAAGGGCTGATACAGTAAGTAGTTCTAAGAGCTGTGTTGTTCTTTAATTTCAGTTAAGCTATTCGGTTACATGTTTACATTCCTTGAGCCAAGAAGAAAAAATTGTGTCATTTTCATTTTAAGCTCTCCTATCTGACTATTTTTTAAAAAGTTACTGCTCACAAAACTAAATTTGCAGTACGTGGTTGTAGAATGTGTTTTCACAAATAACCTTCTCTGAGAAATAGTTTTTGCTGCATTTATAAAAAAAGAAAAACAAACCAACACCCCCCAGCAAACCATTTTGCTTCAGCAGCACTCAGTAGTATTCAGAGAGAAATCAAACCTAGGAACTGAATTATGCTACTTATCTGAGGATTGGTTTGTCAGGTTTTTTCCCACTTCTATCAAACTTTTGGAAGTTATTCTTTGGGAATAACTGCTTGCTCTCAACCACTACAACCAAGAGTTGAAATTGAGTATTAATTTCAGTCCTTTGATAATGGTAGGGAGAGTTATTGCATAATTGTAATTTTACTCTGTGTATATGAAAGCTGAATGATTATTGAGACTGAAAACTGAGGATGGTACTAAAAGGATTCAATTACAAATTTAAGTTTGATTCTTAACGACCTGAAACTTAACAGTTAACAAACCGTTACAAGTGAAAATAAGCAAAATGCCTTTGTCCTTCCTCATATCTCCTTTGTTCCCTTTTTGAGAGGCTTACAGTAAACTGCAGAACCCGTTCACTGCCCTTAAGGTGACTGTAGAATGGAACCCGATTTGCATCAAAAATGGGGATTATCTGCTTATTTGTTTTTCACATGTACCTGTGAAAATGTTACCTTTCATTTTAAGAGATGGAGCATTAGTCAGGTACTGCAGTAAATGTTTAGAGTTCTGCCTTTGACTGTTTAAGTGACACTTAATGGTACATAATATAACAGCTTTTGTCTTTGGTTTGCAGGTTTTGCACAACTATTTTTCCAAGCATGATAAATGTCCTGGGATAAGTGATGCAAGTATGCTGTCTGTACCAGAGACAGTAAAGCTAAATGCTGAAGAGGACATCAAAGATTTGGGTATGCATTGGTGCTTTACCTAATGAGTATTGTGTGAACCAAGACTGAGGATAAAACTACATTCTGTATTTTGGGCTGTTGTTAGGGCTTATTTGTTCTGCCAGCTGTGTACTCACAGTCCCTGAACTGATTCAGTTTTGTAAAATTGATCTAGCCTTAAAAAAGGGAGTGTCTGTTCAGTGAATTAAATCAGTGTCCTGGTTAAACCATGAGAGTCAGGTTACGGTGCCACTGGACAGCAACCAGATTAGTACTGTGAAGTGTGTTCACTGCAGCTGGAGAGGTGAGACTGGGGGAGATCTGAGAGAGAAAAATGGTACAGGCTCAAGGGGGAGCAAGACTACTGCTTCTAGCTAGTGAATAGGCTTAACTTTGTCATGAAATTTCATCCCAGCACGGTGAGCTTGTTTTTTGATCTTGCTGTATTCTCTCTTCATTGACTTCACCTATTCAAAGTAGGTAGTTCAAAATGTGACAAATTCTATAGGAACAATGAATGTTTTGGCTTTTCTTAAATGAATGCTGAAAATATACCGGACAACAGAAAAAATGTCTTCATTCTGTGTTTTGAGATCATGTTAGTCAACAAGTGAACGGGTAAATTCCAGTGGGAGGTTTATTGATTTTAGTTGAGAAATGATGGCAGAAGGGGAGATTATTACCAGAAATTTGTTCAGCATGCATGGGTGTAAAAGGTTGCTGTAGGGATTCACATGGGCTAGACAGGACATTACATCCTTAGGATTGTACACGTCCTTATCTGAATTGAATGGACTGCCTGAAGAATAATGTTTGGTGGTACATGTAAGAACTGTGAAAGAATCAGTTTAGAATTTGATAAGGAGGGCTGAGAATGCTGGGATCAGGAAGCATTGTTGCTTGCAGAGTGATATATGCCTGCTCTTTTCATATTGTAGGTTCATATGTGCTGAGAAGAATGTATTTGGTAGGAAGTGTATTCAAGTAATCAGTAATTAGTAAAATACTTTTAGAAATTAAGGACAAATTAATGCTTGGTGTGTGTTCCAATAGGTCCTATTACATTGCATACTACAGTAGAGAAGACCTGTTAAAACAGTGACTGAGAAAAATAAGAGGGAGAAGAAAACCATTTGTTTTAGGTTTCAAAATAACTTGCAAGTGTTTCCTTTTTCCTATGTCTTCCCTTTTTGATAATAATTAATTTGGCACTTGAAGATGCTGTGTAAAATAAAAGGACAGCTCAGACCTCCACATTTTTAGCTTTCAGGTGTTGGTTTTCTCTGGAGCAGTGTTGTATGATCATAAAGTACAGTAAGTTTCATTAGGTATACATTTTCAGTTAAAGAAAATAAGATAGATTGTAATATATCAAATAATATTGCCCTCCAGCAAGTTTAGAAGTCAAAATTAATTTCCCTGATTTTGTTTCTCCCTGGAGTGAGATTATTCAGTGTACAGACAGTATCTGTACAGTCTCTCAGATAATCCTTGTTTTCTTTAATCCTAAAAGATAATGTCTCCTGTTTTAAGTAAAAAGAAATGAGCTGTGTCTTTTTAGAGAGCTCTACTGACAAGTTATCACAGGATGAAAGGATATGAACACAGAAGTTGCTTCAGAGGAACCTACTCCAGCCAAGGAAAATGACCTACCTGTACACTCAATCTGTAGTGTTGCAGTTTCTTCTTTTTGAGATATCATTTACCACACAGGCAAAGAATAGAAAGGAAAGAGAAAGAGTAACTTCATATGCCTACAGTGTCAGCATGAACCCATAATGAATGTATTACAGATAATTGTATGTGTGTTACCAAGTACTGGGAATTCTACAGTGGACTTCCAGATGGAAAATCTTTTGGATATTAGGCTATTTAAAAGTTCTAGTAGGGAAAGTTACAGAGTTGTAAATTAAAGAAATTGTACTTAAAAAAAACTTATGAGAAAAGTTGAGCTATTGGTTATGTGCCCATGGAAGACAGAGGACCGTGATGTTTTCTAGGTACTTCATTATGATTTCTTTGATGTGAAAAAGCCTTAAAAAGTATTCTGGAAATGAAACCTAGCTATATTTTTGAATGTGGACTGTTCTGATAAGTGGGTCTCGTTTCATACGTTTGAGAAGGTAATATTTTTATTTGGCATGTATCAACTCTACAAAGTAGAGTTTGGGGGGTTTTTTCCTGCCATTGCATGTTATTTCTAAACGCAAACAAAAAATTCTCATTATTTTTCTAATATTTGTTCCAATCATGGAACTATGTAAAAGCTTCCTTATCAGTTAAAAGATTGAGAATATTTCTAGATCTTTCTAGATAGTATAGTGTTTTATATCATAGTAGAAGACAATAAAATAATCTTTATATAAGATTATATATAACTGTATATAGCTTTATCTGCTAGTTATAGATAAACATAGGCAGCTTCTTAACACGTCTGGTACCTACCATCAGGTATAAATTTTGGAA
>VYZQ01031824.1:40503-57997 GCA_013400655.1 Mystacornis crossleyi | reverse complement strand
CACTGATTTGTTTGTGTATGCTTTAAATGCCTTCAATATCTTTATTTTCTCATACAGCAAAAAGTCCTCCTGATAGTACTCCAAGAAGGCCTGTTTTATCTGTCAGTGCAAGAAAAATTAAAAATAATGCAGCAGACTGGCATAATTTAATGATGAAATGGGAAAGACTGAATGATAATGGATTTACTATGGCAAACAAAATAGTCAACATGAGGATCAGTGAGCAGTAAGTATGTTAATATGAGTAAAGATAGCATAAAGATTGCTTTTATTGAGAGATTAATCTGCTTTCTTCCCTAGAAAGTTCTCATTTTGGAGAGGGGAAAATAACATGTCACAGTGGGTAAGCTAGCTCTTAGATCAAATTCAGCAGTTACGTTTTTCGGTTACATAAACAATTTATATTCATATAATGTCTCATATAGTAATGATATTTCCAAGAAATGCAAGATGTTTATTTTACATTGTCAAACATAACATATTTAAAATCCTTACTAATGTACCAAGTTAATATCTAATTCTATAAACCTCAGGCCATGTGAGTTCCCTTATTCTCTCACACATTTTAGAGCATTACCAAGTTTCACTCAAGTCAAAAGTTCAGAAGATTTTAAGAAAGAATCACTGATTTGTACAGACAAAAATTTTTAACAGTGATTTAAAAGAAAACCAGGAAAGAACAAACAAAAAACCCACACCACAACTACTATAAAAAAACCCCAAACCAAAACAAAGCCCACCAAAAAACTGAAAAAACCTCCACTTTGGTAGAGCTTTTATTTTCATGCTGTAATGAAAAACCTTAATTAACAGGGCTTTGAGCAGCTTCTCCAGAGTCCTGCCAGCTGAAGAGGGTTTGTCTGACAGGGTTCTGACAGGTACAAGCTGAGGACTATTTTGCTATAATGGTGCCAGATGTTGCTTTTGCTCTCTAGCAGCTCTCTCTCCCCGGTCTAAGTTTACAGCTGGTATGGGAAAGTCTGCCAGACAGGGCAGGTGTCTGTACACTGGCTGCTCTGGTGTCACAGATAAATGTCTCGGCTTAAATTGTGCACAAACGAGTTTGTGGTGAGGTACCAGATTGTCCTGTGGAGCAGCTGAAGCCTGGGCATACCTTGTCCATTATGAGAGAACAACCTCCAGCACAGGGGCAAGGTAAAGAGGGAAAAAGTGTTGTTTCAACACCTGCAAATGTTTTTCCAAGCACATGTTCTAAGGCAGCACAGTTGTTTTTCTCTGAAGATTATGGTACTAGCCCCATTTGCTCACATGGCCAGCTATGCTTTGTGCTATTTTTATATACTTGTATTTAATTCTCATGAACAGACTGTGAGAGAGAGATTTTGTAGGATCAGACCACAAGGATTAAAAATCTGCACTGCTCAAGTAAACCTTTATGCAGTTGTTTACACTGCCTTATGTTTCTATTTTAGATTTCAAGACAACAAACTGGAGATAGCATGTGATAACAATGCCGCAGAACCTGAAAAGCCAACCCCAAAATACAATGAGGAGCTGGACAATTGCTGTGCAGAATTACTTGAGACCTTAAAGCATATGGTAATACTAATTTTTCAGACTTAGTCAATGTGAATCAATTCCAAGTGTGCTCAAGTAACAAGGAAATGTCCCAAAGTATTTATTGTAGACAGAAGATTGGGATTTTCATTCATAGTTCTTTGGCTTCAAACCTTAATGACTATAAATCCAGAGTGCACCATTTCTTTAATTGATTGGTAAATTTTAAAGTTGGTTTTACATCTGCTGTCTGCTTATATATCTACTCCCCCCTTTACAAAGTGATCTGGAAACAAATCGTAGAAAGAATGCATTCCAAAGCTGCACCTGTTTTCTGTTTCCTCATCCCGGATATTCCCTCTGTTTAAAAAAAAAGAAACAGCAAATCATAAAGCAGTGCTTTACCTGCTATCATATCCTTGCAGCTGTCTTTGATCAGACATAATGCAGTCATATTTTTAGCCTGCCTACCTGCATTTGCTGTGCAGGTCTCCTTCTCTGGGGAGTGGAGTAAGATAATTAATATGTAACCCACCTTTTTTTCTGGATACCTTGCTAGGAATTAATGTCACCTGTCAGTTTGACAGGAAGCTAAACAATTTTTTCTTCCTGATACTGTAATTTAAAATTCTTGTTAAAAATAACTTTTATAGCCTTATGCTAAAGTGGAAGCCCATTAAAAGGACAGTAGATTTATTTTTTTATATAGACAGGATACAGTCCTCCGGTATTTAGAAAAAGTGGGAAACTGGCTAGATTTCCCTCAGATTTTGTTCTGTGGGGAAAATGTGGAGGTTTTTTTTTTTTTCTTTGAGGTACTTTTGTATTCAGACTACAAATGCATTGATGAAATTTTTTACTCTTCCTGGGTAACAGCAGTCTAAACAGCCAGTATTAGACTGAATACTAAACATAGCTACTATGACCTAATTTATTTTTCATTCCTTAGGAGTTTGTGAGCTTACAGGTTCATAGATGTATCTGTGGTTTAGCTGCTTGACTTAAAGATACTGCCTGCAAGCTTCATTTTGGTGTAAATATTCATACCCAAATGCACAAAGTAAGGTGAACATGAAGGAAGTGGATAGAATGAACTGTGTTTTGAAGCAAGCTGTTAGATCAGCCTAGATGTATTGTCAGTAGTAGCTTGAGCTGCTTTTCTCACCTGCTGCTGATCTTTTGAAATTAAAGTCATCTTGATATGGTAATGTAAGAAAACATGATAGGGCTTGTGCTACACCTGTGTGATGTTTTTCCCCAGTGCTAAATTGCTATAGGAAAAATGGGAGGTGAAAAAATGAGAGGGCTTTAGTATATTTCTACATGAGGGAAACAAAAGAATGTGCAAAATCAGAGCCATATCTCCAGTGTTCAGAATTTCAAGGTATCTCATATTAAATCTTTATATAGATTCCAGCTTTGATTCTTGTCTGGAGTTAAAAAAATGTGAGTTAGAAATGTTAATACTAAATAGCCTTCATAAATAGCGTGTTTTTAAAAAATGCTTAAGATTACAGTAGCCTAATGTTCTCGAGATACTCATTAACGTTCCATGTTCATCATTTTCAGACAAAAATACAACTGAAAATGGAAAAGCTTACTTCGACTACTAAAGCAATCTGTGACTTGGAAACATTCTACCATGGAGCTGGGAATTGCACGGCACCCTTCTTTCATACGTGGCCCACACCATACTTCTGTAAGTAAAATACTGATTATCTTAGCTAATTACATTGTGTCATCAATATCATCTAATTTATGACTGCAAAATAAGCCCTCTTATCCGGATGTCTTGCCTGAGAGGGAGAGAGTGCTGTCTCCTTTACAATTGACTAATCAATAAACACATGAATGCACCACTTGGTTTAGGGTTACTGCTGATGACTGCCAAGCATTGTCTGACATGCAACAATTACAGCATAGAACTAAATTTGTCAGCAGTTTACAGTGTCCAAGCTGCAACAGCCACATCCTCTGCAGGCAGAGATGTATTTGCAATTTGCTGGTGTGAAGCTGCAGGCTTAACTACTTGACTTGTTACTTGACACTGAGATTAAATCCTTGAATGCAAAGAGCAAGCTATACCTCAGTTAATTCTCAAGCAGCCAAAGAAAAATACCTCTGATCTCAGTGTCAGTCAAGACAAGTAAAGAAATGTTACTGTCTACTGTTAATTCTTTTAGCAGTTGCTTGATGGGAAAAGGTACTGCCTCCCTACTGGTATTACCCCAGTTTTAAAACTGTCTGAATTCAAGAGAAGCCTGATTGCGTGCAAGACAACTGCCTTCCTCGTGAAGTGAAAATCATACCTCTGTGAAGCCCTGCTTCATGCTTCACTACCACAGTTTAGCAGGAATCTTATGTATTAGTTTCTGCCAGCTTAAAAGAATAAGAATGACAAAGACAACCACTGTCAAAACACCCATTGTGACTGAATCGTTTAGTGATGCTGTCTGCTCCATGAAAGACTAAATTCTTCTGAAGGGAGTGATAGTTCAGGCTAAGTTAGAAACACAAGATCAATCTCTCTTTAAAAATACTTTGTGTGGTTATTTTTTAAGAAGTCGAAAAATTAATGATTACAGATGCATTTGTATCCCCCTAACAGTATTACTAACATAACTAGTAACAGTTTTTACAATAAATGCTTCAGTTTTGATCTTTTGGGGATTTTTACTGTTGTTTTTCACTATTGGTGTTATTCATTGGTGATCATGCATTGCTGAAATGCATCACAGTATGTGAGAGCATCCTTTAGATTAGCTGAAATCAAGAGGGACTCTAAAATGTGAAGCTTGTATTTCAGGATAGCATTACCAAATTTTAAAATCAAATTTCAGTTATTTGAGGGATAGCTGTAATTGATAATTTTACGGTGGGTCCTGGGAACCAGTACCACTGCTTATTCTATAATTAAATGGGGACTCATGTCAAAATCAGAAGTGTGTAAAATATATCCCAAAGCAGAGGAAATTTTTTAGCATTTTATATTTTACTGTAAAAAACACAATAATGCTGTTAAAAAAAAAATATGGCTAAATTTGGGGAATAGCTTATGTAAGGTAGGGTTTTATAATGATCCACATATTACAAGTATATTTAGCTTTTAGAGGATTGCTGAAATGTTCTGATTAATGTGTTCGGTTTTTCAATCCATTTCAGATGAGCTTTCTCTGAAGCTCTCTGAAATGTACAAGAAGGAACTACAACTCAAGCAAACAATTGTACAAGACATTGCTCATTCTGCTGACCAGGATCTGATGATGGTGTATTTATCATCGTGGTTGTACCAGCCTTACATTGAGAACAGCAGCACACTGCTGCTCGAAGCCATGCTGCTGGAAACAGGACACAGGCAGTGCTAGAATTCCGAAGGTTACATGGCTGGCTTCTAGTGATGCTTACATGAAACTGATTTGGCAAATTGCAAGGCTTACCAAGTAAGTTGATTTTTTTGTAAAATTTATTAAAAATATTTTTCTCTACTTGTATTCCTTACTTTGTCTCAGCTGATACTCCTTTACCTGTGTGGGACAGTCTGGTTTTGGTTGCTTTTATCTATTTTAGGGGAACACAGAGGCTACAGGTAGGATGCTAAGTCCTCAATAATCAGAAAGAGGTAAGCACTGCTTGGTGGTTTGGGGGGATTCAATGCATATAGAAGCTACAGCAAAAAATGTTACTTCCTCCCAAGTCTGAACAGCCTAAAATACCTGTACAGTCCCTTTTGCCATCAAAACTCAGCACTTGATCTTTCATGGGGTTTTTTTTGCATTAATTAACAGGGCAAATGTTTTTGTAGTTGCTTTCTAAGTGGAGGAGAGGAAAGCACAAAAGGAAGAATCCAAAAGGATCCACATAGTTTTGAAATGCTGTTGCAGACAAAAGTGTATATTCTGGTTTGGTTTTGAGTCTGGTGTTGTTGGGTACATCACCCTTGAAGAGTGATCCAAGCCTGAACCAGCACCCGGGGAAGTTTTAGTACAACTCAGCATTCCATAGTCTTATTATTATATAAGAAGGTCTTGTCCCTTTTAATTTACTTTAACTGTTAGTTTTTTTTAAGAGATGTTTCATGAAATCATCTGTTGAATAAAACACAACCTTCTGTATGGCTGTATCCCATATTGTTTGCTCCCTGTCATGGGGCTCATTAAGTTTTTCCTTGGATTACTGTTACTGAGTCAAGTAGTTTTGGTTTGAAGGTGTGTCCCTCTGTACTGATAGGAAGAGTAGGGTCACTTACCTAATTAGCTCCAAGCTGAAACCTCATAAGCTTAGTACAGAAATAACATCAGTTTCCTGCAGTAACAGGGCAGAGAGTCATGAATTGAAAAGTTTTCTTGAAATGTTGCTCTGGTGAACAATGAGGTTGTTTCTGGCAGCTAATTAGAGTTCTGTTCTTAGCCTACAGTTACAGCATCTGAAAAGAAATTCTGCAGTAGCTCAAGAATACAGTTAGGAACAGCTTTGTTGGGTTTTGTTATTTTTTAGTGGAAGTGTTCCACCTAGTTTAGCAGCCACCTTAATTGATCTGAGTAGAGCCAGACCTGTGTCACTATGGAAACATCTCTGCACTTCAAAAATATTTTTCAAGGAGAAAAGATTGCTTCACATATAGAACTGTTCTTTTAAGATGAGAGTAGGTGTATTGTATGTCCCAGCATGTGCAAATTGATACAGAAGGCAAAATTGAAGCAAACTTTCATTTTCTGCACAGGAGGAAATTGTGGTTTGTTCTCATTTCTTAAGAGGAAAGAAGGTCTTGAGGAAGGGTCTTCATATTCACAGACCCTCTTGCTTATTGACTTGTTGTTGGACATTGGAAGATTACTGCAAAATCATTGCAGAGATGTTTTGTCATTCTAGCTCTAAGCAGTTGATTGTTAGAGTTGTAGCCCTCAGATACCATTATTAGACAGTCAGTACAAAAGAGTATCATAAAGAATTGGTCACTGCAATCAAAGACTGTAAGACCAGCAGAACTTTGCTTTGTATACTACCTTCACTTACAAGGTAGGTCTGTACCCTCTGGCAATTACAACCTCCTGAAAAAAGACGGAAAAAACCCCAAAACAAATAGTAACACATTAATAACTCATTAATGTACAGTATCTTTCACAACTACTCATAAAAGGCAGCATTTTTGGTAATCAAATTCATCTCCTACTAGGCAACCAAGGAAAAAACCACCAAACAAAAAAGCCTAACTCAACTATGTTTAAAGGGACAGAGTAGAGCAGTTTATTTAATCTGTAAATTGTCTTCTGTTTAGATTCAATTTTAGCGGTTTTCTTCAGTAACAATACAATGAAAAACATCCGTGTTCATACTCGAGGTAAGAACAATTCTCCTATCCTTGGCAGATTTGCCCAATTACCCCAGTAGTTGCATCTATTCAGCAGAGGTGACACACACATTTTAAGGATATGTTACCCCTTTTCAGTAATGTCTACTCATTTATGCTGTTTTTTCACCTGCTAAACTTCTTGAAAGAAAAGCCAGTGCCTCAGACACGACGCTGGTAGGTCTCCACAAAAATATAATATGATCCAAGGATCATATTGAAAGTATGACAAAAATTCAAGTAATTTGCCAAGTTCTCTCCCTGCATAGAGAAACAGTCCCTTTGTATTGTGATTGAACAGTACAAGGTAGTGTGGAGTTTCTAGAAAGGTCAAAGTGTAGAATTCATAAAGGATGCATCATCTGAAAGAAAAGTATAATACCAGTCTAACAAAAATAGGCCATGACAGACTAAAGCAAAAAAACATTTTAAGGTGTCATGGGGTGACTGTATGCTGTTATATCCCCATCACCGGTCTATGCCCAAACATGATTTCTGAAAATTAGATCACTACTTACGCACCTTCCCGTTTATGTCTACATAACAGCAGTTTTTAGAGGTGTTTTAGAGGTGACAAGCAACTTAAGTGTATTTCCAACTATTTGGTACAAATCAGATCTTGTTTGAGGCTATTTTTGTCTGTAACTCAGCTAGGCTGTCACATTGGTCCTGGAACGCACAACTGTGGATTATACATAAAACTGCCCATTTTTCCAGGCAGATTTATGTGTATCAACTCTAGATGCTAGTGAATAATCAAGATAGCTTTTAAAAAGCACAATAACAGTGTTTTGTAATCTCAGTGGCACAGAAAACACACATTTTTAATATAGCTTTTATTTTACCCATATACAGCTTGCCAGTACACAGCACATCACTGCTGAACAGCAGTACAACTTACTGCATTTTTAGATGGCTAGGGAGAAAAGGAATTATGTAACAAAAGGGAACAGTGCAAGTTTTAGGGTTGACAAGATTTCCACGTTCCACCCATCCCCAACATATAAAGCAAATAAAACAATGTTAATTCTAGGATTTTTGGTTACAATGCTGCTAGATTTATATAAACATAAGTTATAAAAAGTACAGGGCATAGAAACAGTTTACAAATAAGTTAAATTTCAATTATCTCAGTATTCACATTAGAAAAATATACATTTTATAATCAGTCTTTTCCAGAAGAAAGCTTACAGAGTTTTCTAATTTATGGCTCCAATTCACTTTGCGAGAGCAAAATATCTTCACTTTGGCCACCTGCTTCCATTGCCAGTAGTGCTTCCACTGTTTCCAAAGGTATCCCTTCGGGTGTGCGAATGTGCATTGTAGTACCACTGGAATCAGTCACAATAACGATGCCTTCTGCCTGAGACAAAACAGCAGCGTCTGGATGAGACAAGATAAGCCCATCCGAAGTCTGAATAAAAATCTGTTCGCGTCCCTGAGACAAAAAATCATGGCTCTCATTAGAAATCTCAAAAGCTACAGTTTCATCTACAGTAACTGTATTCGCCAGCTCATGTGCTTCCTCTGTCCCACAAGAATATTCACTCTCGTTTTTAAAAGCATTTTCCTGGTTCCCATGAGTGGACAGGGAGGCTCCCTGGACAGCGTTCTGGTGCGACTCAGCCTGAGCACTGTGGGGGTAGTTTATTGGCACAACGTTTGTTGAAAAAACTTGTTCAAGTTCCTGTATCTCATCAGTCATATCAGCATTATGAAGTTGCTCAGAACGTTCTTTAATTGCAAAATTAGGGTTTTCTTCTTGCAGTTCCTGATATTTTGGATTGTGACCATTTCCTTCACTCGTTAGTAAGCCAGTGCTCTGACTGGCCACTGCCTGCTCCAACATGGAGCTGCGGAGTTCAGGAGCTGCCACTTCCCCGGCCGCGTTCCCGCTCACAAAGCGTGCCTGAACCAGCCCAGCTGAGCCACCTGCTTCAACAGGCAGCACGACTTCAGTGTGCAGCAGAGATGCTTCACCTGCCAGATCTGGTCTTTGTATGCTCACAGGCTGGGGATACTCTATCCTCATTTCCAAAGTTTGGGAGAAGGTACCTGAATTTTCACCATCGATTCTAACTTCTGAATCAGCAACTGAATTATGCTCCTCTGCTGTCTGTAATGTACTTCCAGTTGTGCAGCAAGTGATATGCCTATCTTCTGAAAGCAGGATTTCTCCATTTAATGGATTAAAACCTGAAAAGGGAAAAGAAATATTATTTTGTTGGGCAATCTAACAGTGCATGCCAAAAAAAATATTTTTCAGCAATAATTTTGGAGGAAAAGCTAGACTACTTCCCTGCTTTCTTTTCCCCAAATTAGCAAACCTGAAGCACCTTAAAAGAGTTTCACAGAACTTCCCAATGAGAAAGTCAGTATAAAAATATTTAGGGAATTTTTGAATAGTGATATTTTATCAAGTATTTCTATATTAAGAGACCTTACATTAAGAGGCAGCATTTTTCTGTTAATCCTGAAAACAACCTGGGCTGAAAGTCAAACTCAATTTTCTTCCATCATGCAGCCAGTAACATTAAAAGATAAAGACTTTACCAGGCACAAGCTTGTCAGCTGCTCATCCTCATCACCATTACTAAGTTGCTGGAAGCATTTAAACTTTTGTTTAAATTTCTATTCTTAATCAAGCTCCTCCTGGACTCAGACATGTTATCAGGTTACTACATATTAATGTGCTAAGAACCACAGAGGCCCTTTTATCCTGTGCCAGAAAAGGTAAAAACCACAGGAAATGCAGTGTTCTACCAGTTACTTGACCTGGACCTGACCAGGGTCCCAAACCCTGAAGGTAGTTGAACAATAACTACTAAGCTGCAGTAGTATAAGCTGTCAGTCTGTATTATTAAAGGTCAAAAGGAACAAGTAGGTTGGTTTGGTTTTGGAATTTTTTTGTTACGAAAGATATCACTGCACAACAAAGGAGACCTAACACTGCAGAAAGGATTATTTTTAACTTTTTGTACTGTAGACTAGCAAAGGTCCTACTAGCAGGTGCAAGCAAAACATAATTTTAAGAACTCATAGCCCAGAAGAAAATCATAGTGCAGCAAGAAGTAAGCATGGTCATGCAGAGAGCCTTTCAGAGAAAGAAAATCTAATGGAGGGAAACAAAAATAACCATTGACTGAAAGACATGCAAAGGGCAAAAGCAAAGCCATTCACAGCAACACCAAAACAAGGTATTTACAGAGAGGATGGTACTGACAGACATATCTTACTAGAGATTTACTTTTCTTTCACTGTTACCCTGCTAATCTGAAGGGCAGCAGGACGAGAAAGGAATAAAAAGAAAGGCAACCACCTGAAGACTGGTGCAACATAATGGTGCCTCAATTCCAATACAAGATGTATTCCAATAATGGATACAGGACAGCCTATACCAGCTCTCCATTTCCCCCAAGATCCACAAAGCTCTGGGAATTCTGCTACTGTAGCTGGCTGGGACCAAGAGGAAGGACATGCACTCTGCTTCCTCTTCCTCTGCTCTCCCACAGCTGACACAATGGTCATGCACTCTGAGGGACAGGACAGACAGGAAGCACACAGCAGAGGACAGTACTATGCTTCCTAAGTAGTGTCAGTAACTGGATTATGCATCCAGAATTGAGCTTCTGCTGTCTGCATCATGTATAACTTTTCCCTCCTCATGAGGCCTTTCCAGTTAAACAGTTGCTTTTGAAGGACCTGGGAAGCAAGTTAAGAAATGAAACTTTTAATACAAAAACCACAGTAGCTTGAAGAACAAAGATTTGTTCAGCTCCTCCATGAACAGAACAGAGATTTTCTGCAAAATCTGCAAAAATCTGAACAGGTTACCATCTTTTTCAAACAGTGTACACAAACTTCCACTCTTTTCTTTCACTTCATCTTGATTGGCGTCAGCACTGTTCACACTCTCTGTTACGTCTTCTAACTTGGTCCTTTTGGCTGGTGGCAACAGTTCTTCCCCTGAGCTCTGTCAATACAAGAGATGATTAACTGCTGCCCCTATAACAGTTGAAAATATTGAAAAAGATAATTGTGGAAACATCATGGCAGTGAACTGATGATCCTTGAAAACAGGATTTACACTAAAGGTCTTCTGAAAGATAAGGATTTAAACACAGCCGTCACGCTTCGCCGAAACTCCAAGGGGAGGAAACAGCTCTCTGCTACAGCTGTAAACAGACTGAAGCTTGTCAACTGACTTGTCAGAAAGAAACTGTTTTCATGCCATTCTATCCACCACCAATTAAGCACAGCAATCACTTCTCCAATATGTCTGAGCCTCCTGTAGGTTAGGCCATTTCCTCTAACACAGGTTGGAATCTGTGGGGCCCCCAGTTACCAGCACCTCAACGAAGTTCTTTTGTCTCTGTATCATGACATTACCTGTAAGTCTTTGGTATTCTGTCCTGAATGCTACCAAGTGTCTTCCCAAAGCACATACTTAATGTGCTAGTTCATGTGCCCTGCTATACCACAGCAGAGAGTACTTGCAGTATTTCTGAACACCACAAAAGCCTTACTTTAACATGACTCAGAGAATACTAGCATGATTTTGTAAGGAATAATTATGTGTTTTTTAAAGTTTTAATTTGTCTTAGTTTCATTGTTAATTTTCACAAAGGTATTCCATACCTCAGCTAACCGTTTTTGTCCCAGTACATCCATAGGCACTTGCTCGCTAACCATTTTAATTACACATTGTGAGCAAGAGCCTGCACCTTGCATCTTCTGTTCTCCACTGAGTATTTCTGTGATTCCTAGGGATTCAGCAACCTTTAAAAACAGATACAGGGAAAAAAGTAAAAGTTAGCCTCTCAGATCTGAATACATAAATGCTGAAATACAGATTAGTTTTCTTAAAACTGAACTAGGATTACACCATGTCTAGCCTGACAATCACCTCAGCTCAATGCCAGTATTTAGACTCCCATGTTTTCTACTAGCCTTCACACTGACACATGATGTTCATCTGAAGGTGACTGTTAACAGGCAAACTCGAAAGAATTACGGTTATATATAGAATCCAAAGACAGTTAGTCAGAGCAGAGTTTAATAAAGATTATTGAGGCTCTCCATCATATAAAAAACATTTAAGTCTTCCTGTTTAGAGTATCTCTGCGTAGTGCAGGAGTCTCCCCCCTTCTCACATTCCATTCCTGTGCTTCATCCCTACGTAGGTGTGCTACTATCCAGCTTCTCAGGGCTAGGTTGTTTTGGGGTTTGGTTTGATCTTGTTTTTCTTTAAGAGCATCATTCTATATTAAGAATGCACATGAACACAAGAGAAGCAAGAAAGAGGTTCCATCCGTCTTTCTAGATACAGCTCCATAAACAATGAACCTGGAGTCACTGAGGTAGCAGTTTGCAGTTTTCTTCATGTAGTCAGTACCTTTCACATTTGTTAGTATAACTGTGAACTGCATAGATGCATTCAGTTTGCCCTCATTTTGCAATGAAACTACTTATCCTTTCAAATCAAGGTCACTCATTTTAAATATAGACCCCCCTCTCCTTCCTGATCAAACATCAGGATGTACTTCTATTAGCAGTTAATGCTAAATACCTTGCAGTAACATGCTGCTTCATACTACCCCAGATATGCAAGGCAGGTATCAGCACTACCAGAATTGTTTTTAATCTATCTAGTATCCACTGGCATAAACTAGAATTGTAGTTTTATTATGGATTTCTTTTTCTTCTTGGTAAATGGTTGGACTTCTTACAATATTGTCTATTTTTGCTAATCAAAAATCATGTTGTCTTCAAATAAATTTACCTGCACAAGAAAGCTTATCAGAGAAAATTAAAAATGCAAGGCAGAAATAAAATAATGCAAGCAAACAAACCAATCATAGTTCCAAACAGAGTGCTTTATTACCTTAGCATCTTTTATTTCAACAGGCTGCTGGCAACTCACAGAATCAGAATTACTGAGGTGATCATAAGCCATTTTCTTTACCATGTTATGCAAGTCTTCAAATTCCCTATACACATCTGGAAAGTAAGCTTTGGCTGGATATCCTTTTTCAACCTAGGAATACGACGGGAATAAAAAAGGGCTTGTTTCTCCCTCCCTATACTTTAAAAAAATGTGAAATTAAGATCTGTCCATTTTGTTTTGTTTAACATTTTAAAACAGAAACATGCGAGTCAGAAGACTATGGAGTATTTGAAATGCCACTGAACCAGGCAGCAAAAAGCAAGGCTTTGAGTCGAGACCTACAAGAGTTTTGCCTGCGTAAGACTGAAGTGCTGCATGGAACATCTACATGCCGCACAATACTAATTTAGGCAATTCAGTTATGTCTCTAAAGGAATCTTTTTATGTATACTAATGGAAGTATCCCTAAAATAATTTTATATTTTTACATAAAAACTCACCTTCATCAACAGAAATTCATACACCGTAACAAGCTTTGTGAGACGTGGGAGAGCCAGCTCCATTAAGTCTTCATTATCACATTGTTGTATTAGCTGTCAAAAGCCAGAATGAGATTATTAGGAAAAAGCAGCCCACACATTATGCACCCCATTTTCAGAACATAAAATATCACTACTTTTTTTTAAAAGATATGCTGTATGTTTAGGCAGTTTTAAGAATAGATGCAAACTAACTCCAAAATGGGGTAAGTTAGAAAACCTCAGAACAGTTACTACTCATGTGCAGGCAAAACTCAGTCCCAAAAATGTTGCCAATTCATAGAAAGAACAACCTCAGTAGCTTTAGTAGCCATAAAGGATCTACAACACACAGAAAACAAAGAACAAGTTGTGTTAGTTGGATTTTAATCCCCATTCTATCCTCCCCCAAGACCTCTTTGTGTGTTTGGTTTGGTTTTAGGGAGTTTTTCTATTATGATTTCTTTTACCATGTTGGAGAAGATATGTAGTAGTAGCTAGTAACTTTCCTTCTCCAGAACAAGGATAGCAAGAATATATCTACATGTCAAAAGCCCCTTTCCAGACTGAGTTCCCATTTTCCCTTTTTCCAGTTCTGTTGGAAGTATTTTTTTTTCTTAAAAGACAACTTAATGTTTTCTTCTTAGAAGCCATCTTAGGCTTTCATCTTGTCCATACACAAGGATGTAAAAAAAAACCTTTTTGAAAATGATTCATTGCAAATAAGTGACTTTCAAAAAAGGGGAGGCAACATAGGGCAGGAGAGNTATATCTACATGTCAAAAGCCCCTTTCCAGACTGAGTTCCCATTTTCCCTTTTTCCAGTTCTGTTGGAAGTATTTTTTTTTCTTAAAAGACAACTTAATGTTTTCTTCTTAGAAGCCATCTTAGGCTTTCATCTTGTCCATACACAAGGATGTAAAAAAAAACCTTTTTGAAAATGATTCATTGAAAATAAGTGATTTTAAAAAAAGGGGGGGAAAAATAGGGCAGGAGAAAAATACTTGTGAATTAATTGCAGAAGAGAACCATACCTCTTTTAACCTAGCTTTTCTTCTGAATACATTGTGTTCTGATGACACACTACTAAGTGACTTTGAAGGGGACTGACCAGGTCTGCTAAGCCTTCCAGAACACCTGGATCTTCCACCCATCCTGGGTCGACCACGTCTCTTTGGTCGTCTGGGTCTTCCAGGTCCTTTTGGTGTTACAGGTCCCCGGTGTCCTGAACTGGTTTCATCTGGTTGTTCTGCCAGCAAGTATCTGCTTTCCTCAGACTCTGAAGCCTTAATTAAAAGTATTTATTCACCATTTTAAACAGTTTTGAGTGAGACAATTTTATAATTAAGTTTGCCATCTATGCAAACAATCATAGCATATTAGAAAATGCAAAGCTGAATACAAGCATAACTTGCAAAGAAAAGTTGTGGAATAAATCCAACGCATTAGTAAGACTGCTACTTCTGCATCACATATATGCCATTATTTGCAAAGTTAGCATTTTTGAACCACAAAATGTCATACAAAATAAAGAAATTAAATAAACATAATGAAAAAGCTGTTTTAAGTGGGTTAAATACATTTAATATTTTTGAAGTAAAATATATGCTCTTTAGGTAAAAACATACTTAAAGAATAATTTGGGTTTCATTGTAACCACATCAAAGCATGAAGACTTTAAAGGAAAGACAAAAACTCTGACACCATGAGCAGTGACAAGCCCAGTAATTAAATATCAAAATGTACTGCCCAGTTTCCACATTTCAAAATCCAGTCTTCCCTAGGAACACAGCTAGGAAGTAGCTTCTGTTATAAAATCACACAGAAACTCAAAGTACCTTTTCTATTTTTAATTTACCATCATTATTTCAGTACAAAACTTTTTAACTATTCAGAGGAGTGATTTCTTACTTAAATGTCTTCCCTTCCAAGCTAGAATTTCTAAGAATGTTCTAGCATCTTGTAAGAAATGACTTTATAATAGTACTGAGGTACATCAGGCTTCTTTCCATAATCTGTACAGTTGCATCCCAACATTCAGTAACTCTCTACTATTCTACTGATTAGCGAAGCTCTAAAAATGGCAAATGTATGTCAGTTCTATCCAGGGATTAAATTACTAAATTAGTTCTAAATTTGACATAAGACTAGGGGTTGAGCATGGGGATCTTGATTGGCTTCCTGTCTGTATCAAACAGCTGTACAATAATTCAGAGAGCAGACTTCAGTATTCTGCAATTCTTTTTTTCCAGAGATGATGAGCGAATGTAGACGATGAGGGAAGGTTTCTTTGCTGCATTGGCACCTCAAGCTGTAAATTTTCACTTTAGTATGAACAACTTCACAATTAAAAACACAATAACTGTGACACCCCTACATCTAAATGAGTACTTTTTCCTAGCCAGCAGCTGCATCAACTTGCTGCAAAATGTTACGAGTCATTTTAATATTAAAAGAGAAACTTTTCTTTGAAGTGACCAGCTTAGAATATCACAGGAAAAAATTTGCAGCTGAGGCAGGTTCCAACCCAGAGACTCAAAGTTCACCAGTGTTTGGTGTGCAGGGTTTCAAAGCCCCCCTTTGAAAACCTGCTCTAGGAAAAGCTGCAGTTCACTGTTGTGTTCCAAATAAAGAGATTTTTCTGTGATGACATTATTTCAGCAACAGAAAATGAGAGAGCAGATGATGCGTTGCTGTCATGCTAAAGGCTGTAACTGAACAACAGTGTTCTTATCCAAATGCAGAGAAGAATGTCATTTATGCAGACAAGGTGAAAACTGTATGTCAGAAACCCAGTAACAAATGAACACTCAGTAAACATTTAGTGATACGTGTCTGTGCAAGAGTACTATTGCTGCAGCACTGCAAGAGACAATTTGATTTTTAAAGCACTTCAACGGGAAATTTGCCTAATGTAGTCTATCAGTGGATATTTCTGAGCAGTACAAGACTGTGCAGCTACAGAACTGCCATTCTACTTTGAATGAAAGAACTGACAGTTTTTCTAAGTAACACTTTACCTGTTCTCCAGCCTTTGAATCAACAGTTTCTTCCAGATTGGTAGGTAGTGCTTTTTCATGATTTAAAGTGACAGCAATTGAATCCAAATGTGCTGGACTCATCATTTCCTCTTCCACAAATATACTTCCATTAGGCTTATTTAGAGGTATTTTCTGAGGTGAAGACTCCAGCTGTCCGTGGTCTGGGTTAAGTTTATAGTGTCTTGCTAATCCTCCTCTTCCTATGTAAGATTTTTCACAAGTCTGACATTTAAACATTTTGGGTTTCAGATTATAATTTGAAGAACTGAATAATGCATCCTTTCCCTTCACCTTTCCTTCTTCATCATCTTCTATACTCAGCTCAGAGTAGTCATCAGAATCAGACTGATGACCATCAGCCAAATCCTCCATTTTAATGAATTTGTAATCTTTAGCTTTGTATTTGGGGGGGCGTGAAATCCGTCCAGAACGAGTTTTCACCTTCAAGGATTTCTTTAACTTGTCATCCTTTTGCTTTTTTTCAAGGCATGGTGTACTTGCTGAACTGGCTGCAGCCATGGTAGGATTTGGAGACCCTGAAGCTGATGCTGTGGCACGAGTAGCCCTCTGTCCATTGACCATCTTAGATGGGGGAATCTTGTTCATGGACACTGACCCATGAGATGGTAAAGGCCTCTGCATGAGCAACTGAACTGGAGACTCGGAAGAACTTTGCAGGAATAGCTGCTGCTGCTCAGTTCCTGAAACAGGCTGTATCCTAATTATCTGGGGATTAATAATGCCAAGTCCTGGTATGCTAGAATTCCTACCAACTGGCTGACTCAGCGTTAGAGTTTTGGACTGGATTGGTGCCAATGATGTCACTGGCCTTTCAGTTTCCTTCATCTGTCCTGGCTGAACTTGGACACAAATGGCTTCCAGCTGCTTTTGTGGAAAAAACGAAGAATTGCAATTACACAAATACAGCATTAATAAATAAATACAATACTTATCAAGATAATACACACATGCCCTTAAAGCAAAACGTGAAGAAACCACTGCACATCATTAGTTTTCCATTTTAATGCATCAAAGCACAGATTTAACATCAAAGCACAGATTCACTTCCTTCAAGCTATGGGTTTTCCTGCACATTTACTGCTGTGACTGCTGTTGAACTAAAGCATGTAAAGTTTGTTCTGAGGCCATGTCACAGCTTTCTTTCAAGCTAGCAGGCCTGTCT
>VYZQ01031824.1:25811-39469 GCA_013400655.1 Mystacornis crossleyi | reverse complement strand
ATTTATGCAGACAAGGTGAAAACTGTATGTCAGAAACCCAGTAACAAATGAACACTCAGTAAACATTTAGTGATACGTGTCTGTGCAAGAGTACTATTGCTGCAGCACTGCAAGAGACAATTTGATTTTTAAAGCACTTCAACGGGAAATTTGCCTAATGTAGTCTATCAGTGGATATTTCTGAGCAGTACAAGACTGTGCAGCTACAGAACTGCCATTCTACNGAGAATGTCATTTATGCAGACAAGGTGAAAACTGTATGTCAGAAACCCAGTAACAAATGAACACTCAGTGAACATTTAGTGATACGTGTCTGTGCAAGAGTACTATTGCTGCAGCACTGCAAGAGACAATTTGATTTTTAAAGCACTTCAACGGGAAATTTGCCTAATGTAGTCTATCAGTGGATATTTCTGAGCAGTACAAGACTGTGCAGCTACAGAACTGCCATTCTACTTTGAATGAAAGAACTGACAGTTTTTCTAAGTAACACTTTACCTGTTCTCCAGCCTTTGAATCAACAGTTTCTTCCAGATTGGTAGGTAGTGCTTTTTCATGATTTAAAGTGACAGCAATTGAATCCAAATGTGCTGGACTCATCATTTCCTCTTCCACAAATATACTTCCATTAGGCTTATTTAGAGGTATTTTCTGAGGTGAAGACTCCAGCTGTCCGTGGTCTGGGTTAAGTTTATAGTGTCTTGCTAATCCTCCTCTTCCTATGTAAGATTTTTCACAAGTCTGACATTTAAACATTTTGGGTTTCAGATTATAATTTGAAGAACTGAATAATGCATCCTTTCCCTTCACCTTTCCTTCTTCATCATCTTCTATACTCAGCTCAGAGTAGTCATCAGAATCAGACTGATGACCATCAGCCAAATCCTCCATTTTAATGAATTTGTAATCTTTAGCTTTGTATTTGGGGGGGCGTGAAATCCGTCCAGAACGAGTTTTCACCTTCAAGGATTTCTTTAACTTGTCATCCTTTTGCTTTTTTTCAAGGCATGGTGTACTTGCTGAACTGGCTGCAGCCATGGTAGGATTTGGAGACCCTGAAGCTGATGCTGTGGCACGAGTAGCCCTCTGTCCATTGACCATCTTAGATGGGGGAATCTTGTTCATGGACACTGACCCATGAGATGGTAAAGGCCTCTGCATGAGCAACTGAACTGGAGACTCGGAAGAACTTTGCAGGAATAGCTGCTGCTGCTCAGTTCCTGAAACAGGCTGTATCCTAATTATCTGGGGATTAATAATGCCAAGTCCTGGTATGCTAGAATTCCTACCAACTGGCTGACTCAGCGTTAGAGTTTTGGACTGGATTGGTGCCAATGATGTCACTGGCCTTTCAGTTTCCTTCATCTGTCCTGGCTGAACTTGGACACAAATGGCTTCCAGCTGCTTTTGTGGAAAAAACGAAGAATTGCAATTACACAAATACAGCATTAATAAATAAATACAATACTTATCAAGATAATAC
Source organism: Mystacornis crossleyi (assembly GCA_013400655.1). NCBI lineage: Eukaryota > Metazoa > Chordata > Aves > Passeriformes > Timaliidae > Mystacornis > Mystacornis crossleyi. The sequence continues at coordinate 37,986 of VYZQ01031824.1, read as the reverse complement.
ACACATGCCCTTAAAGCAAAACGTGAAGAAACCACTGCACATCATTAGTTTTCCATTTTAATGCATCAAAGCACAGATTTAACATCAAAGCACAGATTCACTTCCTTCAAGCTATGGGTTTTCCTGCACATTTACTGCTGTGACTGCTGTTGAACTAAAGCATGTAAAGTTTGTTCTGAGGCCATGTCACAGCTTTCTTTCAAGCTAGCAGGCCTGTCTGGAATAGCAGTCAGTGCCATCACCAAGGCACATTCATAACCTCCAGCAAACCCCAAACACGGGAGAAGTAAAGTCTGCTTCATGACACAGGCCAAATAGCCAGTCCAGGACATACTATAATATGTGTTCAGTTCACAAAAACCTTGTGGTGATAATTCGGAGAATCAGATGCTACTGTTCATGTCCCTCACAGTTCTCTCTGCCTCATCCAAATTTTTCAGTTTGAATCAATCACTTGACAACCCCTGCACCCCAAGCATGTGTTGAAAGCCCAGGTACTGTCACCTGCAAGAGAGGCATGCACTAACTTCCTGTGTATCACCACTTAACGACTGTGAAACAGCTCTTTTAAGCTCTTTTAAGCTCCGAGCCCTTTCTGAGGGGTGGTGTGGGGCCGGAGCCCCCAGGGAAGCTGTTCTTGGCTGCAGGTGTTGTCAGACAGAAATACTGACCACAGCAGCTATTAGCTACATTCAAACACGGATTTTCCTAAACCACATTGAAAGCTATCCCTTTAAGCTATGGGACTAGAGTCTACACCCGAGGGCAGGTGTGACTGAGGAGAACGGGGAAAAAAAAATTATTAAAAAGGATTAAACCCGCCGGAGCCGTGGCTTTCATCACCAACGGAGCGCCGCAGCCTCCCTCCCCCCAGCCCCCGGGGTTACCTTCTGCGGGAGGAGGCGGGCGGCCGCCGCGGCCCTGCCCTGCTGCAGGGCGACCTGCTGGGCCACGCTCTGCAGCTGCCGGGCGGCGTTCTGCATGATGCCGCCCGCGGGGCAGGGCTGCGGCGGGGGCGCGGCAGCCGCCACCGGCTTCAGCTGCTCCTGGGCCTTGCTCACTTGCTCGATGACCCGCCGGAGCTCCGCGGGGGCCAGAGGCGTGGCGGCGGGACGGGGCGGCGGAGGCGGCCCCGGGCTCTCCAGCAGCCGCTCCAGTAGCCGCTGCTCGCCGGCGTTCAGCCCCGCGCCCTCCGCCGCGCTCCCGTCCGCCCGCAGGTACAGCACGGTGCCGCTCGCCGNGGACTGGAGCGTCTCTCTTACGAGAAAAGGATGAGGGAGTCGGGCCTTTCCAGCCTCAGGAGGAGACAACTACGAGGGGACCTCATCTCTCTGTATAATATCTAAAGGGGTTTGTCCCAAGAGAATGGAGCCACGCTTTTCCCGGAGGTGCCAGCCTCTAGGGCACGAGACAACTGGCAGAAACTGATGCACAGAAAGTTCCACCAGAACATGAGGAAGAATTTCACTGTGCAGGTTACCGAGCACTGGAACAGGTTGCTCAGAGAGATTGTGGAGTTTCCCTCAACTGGAGATATCCCCGAACCGTCTGGACGCAATCCTGTGCCGTGTGCTCTAGGACAAGTCTGTTTGAGCAGGGAGGCTGGACGAGATGCGGTCTCCTCCAACGTGGCCCATTCTGTGAATCACTCGCCACTCGCTGTCACCGGGCGGGTTTCGGGCGGGGGAGCGCGTGTCACGCGAGAAGGGCAACCCACACGGCAGAAAAACACCCGAAGGAATCACCCGAGCACGCTGAGCCGCCCGCGTAGAAACAGGAATCCGCGCTCTGCCGGGGCCGGCCGGGGTCCGGCAGCCGCAGGAGCGCGATGAAGCTCGGCCAGTGCTGCAGGCGCCCTGGCTGCTCGAGCCCCGCACGCACACACCCCAACTGGCGGCCGTGCCACTGTGCAGAGGTCACAACGCGTCTCAGCAGAACAGCGCGAGGTGGGTGGGAATCGCTCGGGCAAATTCGAGAGTCGGGAAAAAGGGGGTAAAGAAAAGGCGAATTAATGTGGCCCGTACGGGGATCGAACCCGCGACCTTGGCGTTATTAGCACCACGCTCTAACCAACTGAGCTAACCGGCCACCTACAAAACCCCCTTCCCCTCTGGGGTACATAAAGACAGATCCGCGCCAATGTTTCATCCTTTCGCCAGGATAGTGACGGCAACAGACTGAGCGAGAAACCTCCTCGTCCCCGGCAGCGCCGGAGCCGGGCCCGCGCATGTGGAAACACACACTCAACTCCTCAGCAAAACGAAAAAGCAAACCGGAAAACTCTGCCCTGCCTATAGAGAGATGCAGCGCCTGGTAGTGGAACAACCATAACGCGGTATCAGGGACAACTTCGCTTCAAAGTCAATAGGGTAATAATTCAAGTTTACTAGGATATGATTCCAGTTTCATTTAATTATAATATTTGAACATTCTTTTAAAGCATTTACTATTGTTTAACGCACTAGTAGGATCTTAGTTTGCACGGGCAAACGATTCACCTTTTCCTACTATTTTGATTTTTAGTACCTACGCTGCATATAAAAGACAACTTTTCTGCGCACCTTTGACGCCTACGTTAAAGCACAGGATGTCCGTTTAGCAAAAGGCAAACACCGGGGGGGCGGGGACACGGAGGGGGCGACACAGCTCTCCAAAATGCAGGGTTTTGGAGACAGCTCAGTGAGGAAAACGCAGCCCCTGGTCTCTCCCCGGGCTCCTCTTCATGCCGGGCTGGCGTTACGGCTGCTCTCGCCATCCCGCAGTGGCGCGCAGGATCCGCCAGGGATCAGGCCATCACCGGGGATGAATCTGAGCCTGCCACGGCGCTGCTCCGGCCACGGGAGACTTGACAGCAGCCAGGGCCCGCCGCCGGATTTATGGAGCACATCTCTTGTCCCGACGGCTCCCCTCCTTAACCTCTCACCCACGGACGGCTCAGCCCCGTCATCCCCGGGGAGTCGGGAGCGTGGTGTTGTCCCGAACATGGGCTCGTTACCGCGTGCGCAGCGCCAGTTGACACCTCCAGGCGAAGTATTTCTGGGTTTTATTCTAGTTTGCGCAAAGCAGGGAGCTAGGTGGTAACCCACAAAGGTCTAGCTCAGCGATCATCAGAACTTTACACTTGCTATACATTTTAACAAACAAAGACATCAGCATTCCTTAGTTACCAACTACATAACTTCTCTATTAATTAGTACTCAAACCACTATTTGCTAGTTTATCTCGCTTCTCATGCTAATTAGTCCGCAGGGGCAGTTCTTTCTTCCAGTTGAGTATGGGGTCCATTTTGGGTAGGTGGCCAATGGGTTGCGATCTCGCACTGCCGAAATTAAGTTTTCCCCAGTTACTGCTCCAATCTCCTGACTTCAGTCCTGGTGGCTCTCGTCCAGACAGCCCGTTCACCTTGGGATTGTCCTCCCTTTTCCTTAAAACGAAAGATTATCCAAGGGTGCAACATCCACAATGCCCCGACACCTGGGCGCGCACCTGGCGGGCACGGGCGGGCTGATGGGGTCCCGTGCACAGTGCGCATGCGCCGCCCGCCCGTGCCGGGTGCAGCGGGCCGCGGCGCGGGGCTGGCGCGTGCGCGGTTGCCGGGGCGACTGGAACACAACATGGCGGCCTGAGGGGAGCGCCGGGAGCGGGGCCGGGTCGGGCCCGGCCGCTCATCCGCCAACTCCGACACCGGCGGGACGGCGCGGGATGCACAGTAAGGGGGTACAGGGGAACGCCTCGGGCCCTTTCTGAGGGGTGGTGCGGGCCCGGAGCCCCCAGGGAAGCTGGCGGTCACGGAGGGGGCCGTGTTCTTAGGGAGTACCCGTTCTCAGGGGGCCGTAGGTGCTTCTGTAGGCCCTGGAAATGCCGTCCCTGCAGCCCGTGGGCAGCTCCTGGGTCCGAGACCCCATGCCAACGCTGGTCTCTGCGTCCCACTCCTCCGCACCAGGGTGCGAATAGGTCTTTCTCTCGGGTCCTGCGGGGCATCGCCCTGGCTGCTGGTCTCTCCCAAGTGCTTTCTCAGGAATTGCTAAGTTTTCCTGTTTCGGCACGCCTTGCCTTCCATTGCTTAGCATCCCCTCTTCCCATCATCCCGTGTCACACCCTGCACATCTGGCGTGTCTCTGAGTGCAGTAATTACGTACCATGGCCTTGAAGCTCAACTCCTTGCTTTCTTCATTTCTTCTTTATTTCTCTCTTCCTGCTTGTATCAATGTCATACTTAAACATCATAGCTTTTTCTTCCTCAGTATCTTGGCATCTTTGTAACAAAGTGTCTGCTTTAGATTTTTATAATACCCTGTTTTGACTACTGTGGTGCTGTCTTTTCTGTCATTTTGTATTGGATTCTTTAATTCTAAATTATTATTAATTTTCTGCGCTCTCTAGTTGCAATGATTGGGTGTTGTCTTTGAATTCCATCACTTGCCCATAATTTATATTTAAATTGTTCCTTATTTCCTAGGTTCTGTAGCCTCTTGCACAGTAAACTCCTGTTGAATGATTCATGGCCACTTTTTTGGGGTGTTAGATGAGCTCATATTGCTACAACTTGTTCTTCCCAGCCTTTCCCTTTCCACTGACGATTCTAAGCTTGAACATCTATGTGTGCTGAAACAGAGGGGAGGGGAGAGGTTAGATAACATCTATTGTTACAGATGCATGAAAGAACTGCTACCCAGTGATCAGGTTTCTTTTATTCTTCAGTATTCTATGCACATGTAATTAAAACACTTCCTTTAATTTATCCTCGAAGCTTTCAGTCTTACAATGCTCATAAAATTTTTAACCTTCCTTTCACTTTTCATCTTTGAGTACAACAAATTCAGGTGATCTAACTGGAAGTAAGTTTTGGTTTGTAGCCGTACTAATTTTCATAGCTTAAAGTTGCCAGGCTCTGACCTGGCTTTTTTTGCTCAGCGTGTGTTTGAAGTCTTTTGTTTTGGTGGGTTCTTTTTGTTCGCTGGTCGTTCTCAGGATGTGATCTCATCATGATCAGAGGGTGCTGAAGTGGATTTTTAAGAATCTCCAAAAATCTTGGCTTGTGAATGCAAAATCAAACTTTGTTAGTACATCTAAATTTTATTTATTCTTATTCTATATAAACTTCTATGCTGTTATTCTTACAATACCTGATTTTCTTTCAGCTGCTGATTAACAATAACTAACTTGTCATGTGATCATTCTCATCGTGTCCCTGGAGAAAATCTCTTATTTTAGTGACCCGTTTTGTTCAGAGTTTACACGTTGACTTTTTTCATCAAAGAGATGTTTCAAATAATGCAATTTTCATTCCTGATTCTGCACTTAATTCAGTCAGTTGAAGTTATTCAGGCCTTTGCTTCATTCTTTTCACTGGATGGTTAAAGCTCCAGTTGTTTGTTGTATGTGGGGTATTTATTTTGTCTACAGAGCACTCCGTTGTAAAAGAATTACAATAACAAGCTTTACACACTTTCATGGAAAAGATCTTCAGTGCTGTAAAAATGTTTTAAAACGTGTAAAGGATTAACTCTTTGTACAGTATTAGAACTCTGCAATTTAAAGTTTAAACAAGTCAAGTTGTTTTGAGCTCTCCACTGTTATCTGGGCTTCTTTTGTATGAGTAAAATACATTTATAGAAGAAAATATATAAACATAACCAAATAGTATAAACATATACTATCTGACTTCTGTATATACCTCAAGATATTTTCAGTAAATTAGTACAATAATGCTTTCCCTGTGTTTCTCTGACAAGTATTTTGGTTCATTAACACCTGTGGTTGATATGCCATAGATTTAAAGATCTTATTTTCAGATCATACGATTTGAATTTTTTTTAAATGCCAGAAAATCAATTACTTGCATGTCTCTAAAAAAAACCAAACAAAACCCAAAAAACCCAAACAAACAAAAACCAAACCAAAACAACCCCCCCCCCCCAAACAACAACAACAACAACAAAACCCACCACCCAAAAACAAAATTAAAAAACCCAACACCATAGGATGGCCATTTATTAGAATAAAAGAGTAAATCAACAAATAGCTAACTTTTTTTTGTGTCTGTCTTGGGTATATTTTGGCCCCGGGGCTGGCTCTGACATTATAAGAACATATAACATAGCCAGTGTGTTTCTGACTGGTTGGAGGGTATCAGTTGCTACCAAAAAAAAATCCATTTACACTGAATTCTGTGATAGTAGTATTTAAGTAGTCTGAATTTACAACGTCCATCTTATATTTAGCAATTTAGATAGGAAATTAAAACTTAAGATGGGGGTAGAGAGCATGGTGATTTTTGCTGACGAGACATTGTTTCCTCAGTCTCGATAGTGAAAGGCTGAGGTTCAGCTCCCTTGCAGCACTAACTGACCAGTTATCAAATAACAGCCAAAGCAATTAAACAGTCCCATGGTGTCCTCCCCATTTGGGAGTATCTGTTAGAGGTTGCCTCCTTTGCCCACAAAGATTTTCAAATTCAGTTTCTGCTTTTAAAATAGATCTATATGTAAAATGTCTATATTGAGTGCATTAGATGATTGATTTTAAATTACTCTGCTATTTGCAGTTTTTCAAACTTAGATGGCCTAATTAGTTAATGATGCAGCATGATCGATAGTGATCAGAAGGCAGAAGCAGCAGATGATAAAAATGAGAAGAGCAACTGACAATTCTCATGTAAGTGCTGCTACTGTACTGGAGAAAGAGGGGTTACAAGGGGAAGGTTTCTACTAATTAAAATACAAGCATTTGGCTCACAAGGAAAGGAAACACTTTGTTGTTGTTTGTTGTTTTTTTTTTTAACAGGAGCAAGTGTGAAAGCTGGGGAGACGAAAAGAGAATAAGACAACACAAATTGATTGTTAGTTGGAAGACAGCATTGGAATGTCCCTGCCTAAGTAACTTTTCCCTCTGCAAAATTTCTTGGCAGGCTTTTTCCACTATAAGGCTGTGTTTATACTTGTAAATTAAGCATATCTGGAAATCTTCTTGGACACGAAGAGCAACTGGCATGAAATGGCCCCCACCTCTGCTAGTAAATTCTCTTATCTTCCAAAACAAGGCAGCAGGACAGAAACTGCTTGAGAACTGACCTTAGAAGGAGTCCTCACACCAGGCAGGGAAGGTGCCTCGGAAAGTGCTGATTGTCACAGGCCAAATCCATGCCAGCCACTGTTGTCACAGTAACTAATAACAGGCAGCTTCACTGAATTTACTGCTATCGATATAGCTTGAGGGTCCCACAGTTATTCTGACACCCATAAAGGGCTGAATATGATAAAAGAGGTTTGCTGCCCTGCCTCCCTCAAAATGACTGAGTTTGCATCTTTCTTGAATAATAAGACCATGTCAAAAGCAACAGTAGCATAAAGCTAACCAGAATTGGATTTTGCTCGTGTGAAATGACTGGAAAAAATTATCAAGGATAGAATCTGTACGTGCTAAAAATAAAAGGAAATAGGAGGATGAGGTGGGTGAAGGAAACTAGGCACTGGGATTGGTAAGGAACAGTTAATCACAAAGCTGAAGGAGAATAAAGGAGGAAAGAAAAAAGTCAACTCTGATGGAAATTAGAAGACCTGAAAATTAATATAAATAAAACCTTTGTAATAACCCTTATCTGCTTCATCTCTTAAAGTTCTGCAGAATTAGAATTGACTGATTTTTCACATCCTTGTATTTGAAGCACTTCATTATCAAAGCCAAACATTACTTTTGGCCTAGTGCAAATCTCATATGTGAATTTAATATGGGAATAAAGCTTTAAAATCAGAAACTGCTTTGCTTAAAATAAAAAGAAAAACAGACCAAACAACACCTCCACAATAAACCCAACAAATAACCCCCATGCTGGAACAATGATTCCATGATACACTTGCTTTCCAAGATGATTTTGTTTTCAGTACATTGTAAATAAAGGAAGGTTTTTTGGTGTGGGTTTTTTGTTTGGTTGGGGTTTTTTTTTGGTGAAAGAAGGAAAGAATAAATTCAAATATGAATTGCTAGTGTGCTGCAGCATTAAAAAGGTAGGAAGGGCAGTCTGAAGAGGCATCATGTCTCAACAAGGAGGTGGTAGTTTATTGTCTAAGAATTACTGTATTCTACTTTCTGGAATATATATTTCTGTAATCTGGGCAGCAAAACCTCATTTGCTGTTTTTCATTTTATTTTCTCTCAACTTATATGTTAACAAAATACCTCTTTTATTTGAAAGTTTTCCATTAGTCAGCATTTGACAAGTCAAATAAGCATTGATAAACAGTCTTCATAACAATTTCAAACATACTGAAACAGTGTATTTTTGTTTTCAAAATACCAGTTGATAAGATAAGGAGAGGCAACATTTTCTGATGTTCTGGAGAAACTGAGTCTTAGGGAGAGAAAGTACTATGCAAGTAAACACATGAAGCAACATTTTGAAAGGTATGCATAATTAATCATAGAAATTCTACAGAAAATCTTGTTTAAATTCAGTGAGGGAATACGAAATTAAGACTAAGTGTAGCTTTTTAAAGACACATGAATTAAAAAGGTTTGCATGTCGTACAGAAGGGGAACTCTGCCTTCCCATCTGGCACCGGGGGGTTATTTCCTTGAGTACTCTAATTGATGTTACCCACTGTATTAAATGGTTTCTGGCCACTGGGTCTAGGGGGAAACAAGACGAATGAGGAATAAATAGTTGATCTATGCCTTGCCAAATGCACTGAATATACTTGTGCTGTTTTTCTTTTAGCTGTAAATAATAATAGGAGGAAATGTGTCAGTCCTCTCCTTGGGTAATACTTTTCTCAGTCTCTTTAAATACTGTTTTAATTAAGGTTAAAACCAGTGTATTTATCCTTAGTCAATGTATAGCATTAGTTCTTCATATTTGCGCTTGTATTTACATCCATCATCCAGATGTTTCATGGTCACAAAAAAAATAGGTGCTTTTTATCAGATAGGAAAATAGAGGAGAGGGCTGTGTGTAAGTAGACGTAGACTTGACATTGTCCTCCAAGAACATAAGTGCCAAGTAGTGCCTTTTGGGTTACTGATTTTGTATTCTCAATTAAATATATTAAGTTCCTAATGAAATCACTGGGAATGACTCATTTGTACATACAAAGTGAAATGAGACATTTTGCTCTTGGGTGAGATTTCAAAATGTAACTCAGAGCTTCAAAGAATGTAAGTTAAAAAAAGAGAACTCAAGTATCTTCAAGGAATGTGGCTTCTGATTCTCTGTTATATTGTTAGAGATCTGTTGGTCCATTTACACATTACCTACAACTGTCAAAATTGTCCAATTTATGATCAAAATAGTATTTAAACTGTCTGCTTAACTGCATCAAGGGCAGATGTATACAACTCAATGGTAATGCACAACAAGCATTACATCTTTTCGTCTAAAACATCTTTTAGGCCTTTAACCCTTTGATAAATTGACCGACAAATTCTTTTAATGAAGTGAATGGTTTAACAACAGATAACAACATTATTTTAAACAGAACCTGCCCATAGAAAGTATTTCTCCTCGTTTCAAAGTGGAAAATACTGTTTTGGTGTTTATCTGTAAGTCTGACTGGGAAAAGACGTATGTCCTGCTCTGATCCATTCAATAGTATGCAAAGCTCTTTGTTTCCCACTTCCTCCCCAGAGTTTCTGTAGCATGTTTTTTTTGTTTATTAAAGCCTAGGAGGGCAATGAAGTAATATACACAATAATTGAATAGTGTCTATTTTTCATTTAAAAGGTTTCCATCAGAATTTAATTTTAAATGTTACATTTGGCAGTGCATCACACTGAGCAATGTTTGGAATGCATGCTAGAGCAGCGCAGAGTAAACAGTGTCATACATACTCTAATGCAACACAGAATTCCTGCTGGGTAGCTCCGGGGCAGGGTAACTGGTGTCTGGAGCACAACACATTACTACTTTTCTTCTTGGGGTAAGCCCAGCTACTCCAAGCTGCAAGAAGGAATAAAGCCATTTACTAATTACTGATTTGCTCAATAAAGAAACAACAAGCAAACAATTTATCGGCCCTGCATTTGAAAGTTCAGTGACAGACTAAAGTTCTGACAGCCTCATGGCAGGGAAAAAAGTCAACTTTATATAATCCGGTACCTGACTGTAAGTCAGTCTTCCTCTTTTCTGTTTAATTCAACTTTAGTGTAGAACAAGTGAATAATCTGAGATAAATACAAGCACTAAGGAGGCTGAGTCCACATCCTATTATCTTTATGTTTACATATAGTTGTTTTGTATGCATGATGCATTGATTTCTTTCTTCCTTATTGCTGTATTTGAACAATATCCAGTAACTTTTGGGTCTAGAAACAACCTGTAGATTCTTAAACCAGCTTTTTTGTTCAAAAGAAAGAAAAAAACAACATGTTTCTCAAAATCTGAAGTCTACATGCCTGCCTTTGTTAAGAAAGTCTGATGTAGCTCTTGCTTTCTGTGGCTCTTTTCCAACAGACCAAAAATATTTCAACATCAGTATTAAAATTACAAACTAAATGTAGGTAAAGCATAGTTAAATTTCATCTCATACTATGTAGTATTTGCTGGTGATTTCAACCCATGTCCCATATCCAGTTAGTGCTTTAACTGTACACCATGGCACAGTATTCTGGTTAGGCACACTCTGAGCTGAAATAGCTTCTGGTACTTAAAGATCTTGGCTTGACTTACCAGTTTGAACTAGGGATCAAGGCAAACTATTTGCAGTATCATTTCACAGGCAACTTTACAGACACCTGTGTGCAAGTAATTGAAGTTTAGATCTCAGAATTAGGCAGTAGCTGAGCTATGCTTTTGGAAAGAAGTGTCAGTGATAAAGCTGGGTTCCTTGTCCTCATTAAGCATTTCAGTGTCTTTTGGGGACATGTTCTGTCTCACAGAGTGATCACATTTTATGACAGCATTTACTCTACTACTGCATGTTACATTTCTTCACTGTGCAACAGCAGACATATCCTTCATCATTCAAATACTTGACGCAAAACTTGTTGACTGCTCTGAAATATTTTTTCTTGCCCTTCAGGCTGTCTTATTTCTCTCTTCAAGGCTCAGGTACTACACTGTCACTGCCAGGTCCATTTTCTGCAAATACACGGGAAGCCGCTAATCGTGTCAGTGGTTTGGCTTTCTGGAATTCTCAGCCTCAGCTGCTGTGGGGTTGACTAAGTGTAATCCAGCTGGCCAGCCAGTTTGCTGAGCTCCTGCAGTCTGTCTGCAAGCTGAACTGCAGATTGTACCCTCAACCTTTTACTGTCTGGGTTAACACAACGTTGCAGGGGAGATGTACCGTAATGCAATTATCTTACAAGAAAAACGGAAGACTTAAAGATGTCTGCCTCTGCAGGGCAGTGAAATGGAAAATAAAGTGTCAGATGTATTACATCATTATTATACTTTAAATTGCTGTTGTCAGCAAAACAGTGATTCCAGACAGATACTCATTTCCATGCAATAGAACACTACTGGAGATCTAAGTACAAAGTATTTTCACATATGGTGTAATGGCTTCCCTCTCTTTTATTGTAAGCTTGTATCAGTTAATTTACTGGAAATTGCTTGATACTGAACAGTGTGATATGCCCAGAAAACACGTCTTCAAAAAGCTTCACGGAGTAAATCAGTTAACTTCTGCAGTGGGCACTTTGGATAGTATAAACTAAAACTATGTTACGTCAGACTTAAGTTTAAAAACTTCTATGAGACAGTATCAGTTAAAAATGAAAATGTCCATTTTAATACTGGTTAACCTAAGTACTTTTTTCTACGCTGTGTACAAATCAATGTGTAAGTTTTATTTCTAGCTTAAAGTTTCCTTATTTGTTTCTGCAGTGATGAAAACGCTGGCTCCCTTTCACTGTTATGTGAATTTATGGCTATGAATATTCATGAGCTGATAAAAGGTATGTAGCATATGCTTAAGAAACACACAAACTCTCCTAGTGTAGATCACAAAGTGGAATTAATTATTTTTCCCTTGATTGTTCACTGTTAGAGATTACAAAACTCATAGGGAATTTTGTGCTCTACTGCTTTACCCTTTAGTTCTTGCCAGTGGAATAAAACCAGTTCTTTAAGGCATGGGTGTATGCAGGTTTCCCATGAGTCAAATCCATAGCTATCTATTCTACAGTCAAACAACCTTGACTGCAAAACACAAAATAATTGCTTTATGTAACAAAAAAA
>VYZQ01031822.1:0-11637 GCA_013400655.1 Mystacornis crossleyi | reverse complement strand
CTCCCCTGTACTCACCCAATTGATTATTACACTACTAATCTCCCTCGAATCCACCCCTTTACTCCCTTCTCATTGGCTCCTGAACTAGCCCTCCCCCTGTACAAGAATCCCTGCGAGCCCTGACTCCCAGTCTTTCATCGCTGGACCCTTCAGAGGAATAAAACCTTTGGAAACCCATACAAGAGACCCCTCTTTTCTTCTTTACCCCTGCGGACGCACGGCATCACCGGGCAGCAGCCTGCCACCTAAGAGGATACCGCAGAGTCCTCTCTACTGTAGAGACCACCAAGACATCTCCAGTAGGACACAGTGGGCCTCGGGCAGCCCTGCACCACAGTGTCAATAGAGGGCTACTGCGCTTTTTGGTACGAAGCTTAAAAATGCTTCTTGTAAAGTCATAGAAAGGACTTTATTTCATTTGGGAAAACTTGGCAAGATAAGAAATTCTTGTGCAGCCTGTGACTTTAAAGAGAGGCCCTCGTCAGGCCATATAGAAGTCGTGAGAAGCTGTTAGCGGAGAACCTTTGCTTTTGGGCTGAGATAAATCATCCTTAAAAGACTGAAAACACCATTTTTTTCCTGTGGCACATGACTTGGCAGTGTGGGAAGACTGCAAAAGATTCATGGGAAAGATATCTTTTTCACTTCAACAGATTTTCTCCGGGCGGGACTGTTGGTTTGTGAAAACTCTATGGCACAGTAGAAGAACCTCTTTTCCTTAAACATAAAAGACTCTTAGAAAAAGTACAACTCGGACCAAAATGCCATGTTCTTGTTTTCTTTTCACTTGTGAAAAGTTTGTGGTAAAGGAGAAAACATTGGGAAAGAAAGGTGTTTAAAGTTTGCTTTAATTCCTTATAATTTCTTTTTTTTTCATTCTGTTAGTAATAAATTTTACTTTATATTGCAACTGTTTAAGTGTGGACCTTGTTTTGCCCCAAAGTCTCTTTGCATTTTCCTCAATAAATCCCTATTCCCCGTATACACATAGTTAGATTTCGTGTGTTTGGCATTTAAACCAACGTCAAACCATGACAGGTAAATTGGTGTCCCACCACTGTGCTGCAGTCCAGGTGAGCAAAACTGTTAGGGAGATGAACTAGAAAATGAAACTGCTCAGTATTTCCCAGTGGTAACTACTGTGAAAGGCATCAAGCTTCCTCAGAGTTGAGTAGTCATGACCTTATTTTGAGGCAAAATATCTCAGTATGAAATACAGATCAAAAGGCAATTTGAAAACTTGTTGGTTGTGTAGCAGAGTTTTACAGATGACCATGAAATACAGAAAATTGTCACTGCCACACACTATTTGTGCAGCCTTGGACAGATCATTTAATCTCATGGAGACCCAGAAGGTCTGACTAGAATGAAGATTCTGCTTTTTGCTCTCTTTTTTCTGTCCTGCTATTTACATTGCAAGTGTCTCTGCTGAAGAGCATAGACAGTGCTGTAATGCAAGTCCATGAATGAAGACAAAAGCTATGCTGTCCAAAGTGGATCCTAAGACATTAGAATTTGTCATCTTTAGATAGCATTCTTCTTACCATAATCTTATTAACATGATAAACTCCTGATTCTAATGGCAGAAGTACAAATGCAAGTGGTAACATGGCCTTTCTCTGCATTTTGGCCCTCTGGGGCCTCTGACAGTGCAGCCTTGAAGCTAATTGACAGCTGTAACTACAAGATGAACAGCAACAACAAATCAAATGTCCTGCCCTAGAAGGACAAGAAGCCTCCTACTTAATTGGCCACAGGCAGAGAAAAGCTAGAGACTGTGAGGAAAAGAAGATCAACTGGATAATATTTTAGTTAGAGGAGGCTTAACTTCACCCTCATTTTTACCAGTGGCAGTTGGTCTTAATTCCACAATGGGGTTGCGTCAGTGTTAAACCAGCCAAGTGATGAAAAGGTGAAATTCAGACTCAGTTGCCATAGGCAGGCACATGATCAGCGGAAGTGCCCACCTTATTCCCAATTACCACTGAGCAGACATGAGATACTCCCCTTTCTGCCATCCCTCATGTGGTTTTTCCTGTTGTATACTGATATATACATGTATACCAGCACTAATTTTCTCATTTATTATTGCAGTATCAGAACACATTATAGCATTAGATCATAACATGAGAGAATGTTTGTGTGTCTCTCAAGCATAGCCTTGGTACTCTGTAGGGTGGGCGGGGGCGGAATGACAGTAAATAATAAGGGAAATAAAAACAGATTTTAAAGCATGTAATATTTTGGTAAAGGATTTTTTTTACAGCCATGACTTTGGGGAAAATTACTTTTATGGCCAGCTTTTCAACAGGCCTGCACAAATATTCCTATAGCATTTGCAGGTGCAACCATATATATGCGAGACATGACTGTCTAAAGAAAAAGCTTTCAGCAAGCTGAGAGAGTTTCTTTTTATTCCTACTTGCTTTTAAAACACACGTCTTCTAGAAAAGAAATAACAACCTCCAGCTGAGCTCCTCAAGCTATGTGGCTGGAAGAGTGAGAAAGGCTCAGAACCTTGGGTCTTGAACTTCCCTGAGAAATCCAGTACCGAATTCTTATGAATGTCACATTGGATGCAACTGGGTGCAGAAGACTGAAGAATCCGGCTTGAACATCTAGATCATTCCATGTAATTTAGCTTTGGTTTCTCTTTCCTGGTCCCCACTCCCCTATTTATGTGCAGACATGGGCACACACATTCATGTGTGTGTCCAGACATGTGGAAGTTGATACTGGGACATGGATATGCACAGACACATACCTAGAGAGAGACACAAAGTGTATTTCAAAAAATGCAAATCTTTCCTATTTAATCATAACCTGCCTGCAAGTGATGTGTTTAATCATGCTAGAAAAGGTACAAGTTGATCATTTTATTCAAATGAAGGAATTGAACAGAACTTAGAGGTTAGAAATCCTGAAGGCTGATCACTAGTGTTGAAAGCATATATTTATAAGCAATTAATGGCATGCTTGGGGTTTTTTTCTCCTACACATTTTCTGCCAATGATAAAGTACTCCCTGTATGGTATCAACCAGCTTTATTATCAAATAGAAAGAAAGAAATGGAAGAAAAAGTGACAAAATCCTGTAATACACTTATTCTCTGCCCACACACGACTATTCTCTCCTCCTTTTCTCAGTGGGTTGTAATTTCTCCTTACCCTTTGAAATGAAGCAGAATTATGAGGAAAATTGTAAATATGTTAAAGAATTGGTCACAAAACACTAATATATTGCAGTCCTATTGTGTCACCACCTGTGTGTGGTGAATACCTACACATATGCAGAAGCACTAATTATCAGGGACTGACCAAACATGGAGGAAAGCACTCTACTAATTCAGGACTAGACATGAGGACAGATAAGTAGGACAGGTCGGGTTTTTGGGAGGTGATGGTGGTTAAAATGTTACACTGAAATGCAATCCACAGTTCTTCTTTTTCTTTTTCTTTTTTTTTTTTTTTGCCACACAGAAAACCATAAGTCTTCTCCTCAACTGTTGATCAGAAAAAACTTGGAAACAAGACTGTTTCTTGGAAAAGCAGGGTTTTCAAAAGGAAAAGTTTTCACAAGATGTATCGTATTTTTTGACACGCAAAAAAAATTTACTTATGTTCAGAAATTTATGGGAAAGGGCAGAGGAGAGGAAAGAGACTGGAACTGATCTCAGAATATCCGGAATGTAGAGTGCTTGCACAAATATGGGAGACCAGTCCAAGAATTCATTTGAAGGAATTTCTAGATTTTTCTACCAGGAGACCCTTCTCCTTAGAGTCTGGTGTAGAGCCCTGTCTTGTGGCACAGGAATATTGACCTACTCCTAGATCTTTCTTCTTTGGGAGTGAAGAATTAATATAATATTGTATTAATTTCAAACTCAAGAACCACAATGACTTAAGAATGCAAGCTGGGATTGAAGAGGATCTCAGTAGATCATGTATTCCACTTCCCTGCACTGAGCACAGGTAGTGGACTGGATTATAGAAGTTTGGAGTAGAGACCTGTTTGTGTGATAGCCCTCTTCTCTCTCTTTTTGGAAGAACAGTGTAAGTTGGAGTAGAGAAAAAGAGAAGAAAGGAAGATTCTTGTTTCTGGCAACTGTCCAGAATTAATGTTCGTTAAATTGAACTCGGGATTTTTCCCTTAATTGTCTTTAATTTCTCATCAGAACATCTGACTAAAGTTTTTACCAGAAATCCTGAAGTATGCATGAAATAATGGCAGAATTATTGGTGTTTCCAGCCCAAAGCATCCATCAGTACCAGCATTCTCTAGTCTTTCAATATGTAAAGGTCTACTCTATCCTTGAAGTTCCCAGATCAGCACTGGGAAAAGGCTTGTTAAACTAAAACATCAGAACTCATCTGATCTCAAAAGAACCCTAATTTCTTCTTGTAGCAAATACCTTCCTTAGACATTTGGATTTAGTAGCCAGGTTTGTGTTTTGGCATTGAGGGTTGCGGGCCCCACATTCTCATACTTTCTGCTTTACCTGTAGAAGCACCAGGAAACCATCCAGCTGCAGAACATTCCAGTGCACGTGACGTTTTTGTTCTGCTCAGCAGCACAGACATTATGCAAGTTCCTTTTCATCATTCATGTTGGATGGGGAAGTCCAAAGACACAGAAATTTCATGTCATCTCTTGCCTCCATGGGGCTAGTCCTAAAATTCCTGAAACCTGTGTCTCAGGTTTCTTAACCCATATCAAAATACTGGTTCCTTCCTAGATGTGTGTTGCTGTGCTGTCATCTAGTGGCAAGGATGAATTGGACGTCACTCAGTGTCATTCAGTGACAGTGGATGACAAGGTATCCCTTTGCTGGAACTAAACACTCGATGTTGGAGAGTTCACAGATTTGTAGGTGCAACCTCAAGGCAAAGGTCCCTTCCGTGGTTTGTGTTCTGCAGGAAACCACTGAGGAGAGACTGTGGAATGGGCTGGGCAATGGACATCTCGTTGCAGACAACAGGCTCTACAAAACCATGGCACCTGCCACATCCTTCCTCTACATTTCCTGTCATCCATCTTGGCTGTTAACTGTTTGCAGACAAATACTTGAAGCTGATTTTCCAGCAGTGATTGATAGTTTCTTAACTAAAGCCATTGGGAGCAGTGTCAGCTAATGAAATGAGTCATTAAATCTATAATCATCTAAGATCAAGAAGATACTTCTCTCAGCAAAGAAGTCCTTCCTCCTGCATTCATTTTTTAATTGACGCTTGGGGAAAAATTAAAAGTGCCTCAATGCAGTTTTCCAGGAGAAACCAGACAAAACCAGCTTTCAGAATTACCCACATTTGGTTTGGTGTTTGGCAAGCTGGCTGATGTCAGCAGACAGATTTAACTGCCATCGATTTCTGAGGGCTTTCACTAAGATCTGGAATTTCATATGCCATGTGACGTTACACTTGCTTGTGCTTAGTTTGGGTTGGCAACATTATTATTAACACATATAAACATTTACAGTCCTGAGTTTATTTTTAACCTTCAAGTGTAATGCTTGATTTAATGTCTTGGATTAATGTTTGTAAAATTATTATAAAATTATGTAGAAAGTAATATAACCTTAACAATTTAACTAGTCACAACATTTATAACACCTCTTTGGCATCATCTGCTGAACGCTGCTGGGCTTGGCTGGATTAGGTAAAATAGTTGTAGCATATCCTTTGCTCCTTGAAATTCTGATCCCGAAACCGTTTCGACAAGAACCCTGGAAGCTACTTTTCAGAACTTACCACCACAACGGTGGGGTCTTCATAGGTATCAGACTCTGGAAGGGAAACTCAAGGAGCAATCCTTACTGCAGAACACTGCTGTCAAAGCAGTATTCTTGTATAGAAATCTTTTTTCATTCCTGCTAAATGAAGTCAAGAAATAATGCTAAGATTCCTTTTAATGAGGAAGTTGGAATTTGGATTTCTATTTCCCTGTCTTACACTACAAATTGTGCTCTATCTCTGAATTTAAAATGATTCCTCAGTTCAACCAAGTATAGTAAAAAGATACCTAAATCTCTAAGCAAGGAGAAGAACGTGCTGATGTTCTTTACTGACAAGGGAACATTCTTAAATAACTTGCCTCTCTGAAGATTTCAGTAGATTCCCAAACAAGTGAAAGAATGATGCTCTATTTGTGGCCTTTCTTGTTTAGTCCAAGTTTCAGACCTCTATCCCTATAGTAAAGACAAATATTGATGGGGGTAAGAAACATTCTGTTTTTCAAATTAATTATAGTTTGTCAGAGGCAGTAAATCAATGACCTTTCACACTGGAGTATGATAAGACATTTTTTTATAAGTACCAGAAGAGGCTTGGTTTATTTTTGGCTCAGAATTTCATCTTCCTTGGGTGCTCTATAGAAACAAAATTCTATCTTTTTAATTAAGAAATTGAACGACAAGCTGTAACAAAGTCAGTCAGGTTGAATAGCTGCATGATCATTATAAGGTAAATGCTTCTTCTATTGACTTATATTGATATAGTAAATTTATACATAAAGTGTTAAATAAAAATAGAATGTTTAGGTCAAATACAATGAATAAAAGTGTATGTGCTTGTATAAAAAAAGGCAGGCTAGGCCCTCCTATAGAAATAGAAAAAAATACTAACTAATGGTTAGCAAGAGTTAAGAATGATTTAACACATATACATCTGAAAATAAAAGTGGAAAAGATGTCCCAAGCATCTCAGTGTCACTTTGAAACAGCTGGTCAGGGCTTTTTGGACAATGACACTTGAAATAAGATTGGGTTAAAAACAGTATATGAAAAAAGGTGAGAGCTGAGGCATTCACTGCCACAGTAACTACAATGTTGTTTCACCACTGAATGTTGCTTTCCATGAATGATCATTTGCACGTTTGTTTTACCCTTGTAGCAGCCATTCTTTATATGTTCTCATTTCTTTGAGTGGAGGCCCTTTGTTCTGTTCACAAATCTAGACCATGTTCATGGTCTGTGTTCGGGTTGTTCACAATCCCTACACAAATAAGCACAGATTGGCAGTTCTGACACTGGATGGAGGAATATATTGTGAACTGTTAGTTTTCTTCACTTGTAAATGTGTAATTTCCTCATTGGAGTGGCAGACAAAGGGGCGAAAAAAAAAAGAAGCAAGGATATCTCAGGTTTGAATCGATTGTTTCTCCATTTGATTACCTGTGGAAATAAAAGCATAATCATTCCATGTAATGTCATAATCCTCTCTCAGCCTCCTACTTGCACATTTATTTCTCTTTGTCTAAGCATGGAAGAAGGCCCATAAAATTCTATCCTTCTGATGATACTTTTGTATTGATAATCCTTGTTTTGACTTGGTTCTTTCTGAAGATGCTTTTAAAATGCAGATCACAGACAGTGATACTTGCTGTATGAGGCAGCTTTCAAGTTTTCTTTCTGTTTCACCTCTTTCTCAGCATACAGGAGAATTTTTTCCAATTCTTTTCAGTTCCAGAACAGACATTCTAACTTTTTTTTATATATAAGCATATTCAGCTTGGGCTTTACAAACGTTCAGTCTTTGTCCTACAAGGACATCACCACATATTTTTTCATGTAATTTATGCATTTTGCTACTATTTAACTCATATAGTGGATCTCTTAAAATGTATTCATGATGAGGATGGGTTATTTTTTGTACTTAGAAGAAAAATTATATATATATAAATATATATATGTGAAACTACTGTCTACTTCAGATAGATGAATTTGGTTGAATTCCAAGAAAACTAAATTTTCATGTATATAGTTTCTTTTATTAGATGACTGTTCATTTCCTACAGCCGCAGAGAATCTGTACAAATTCATCTTACATTCCTCGGGTGTGCAAACAATACCAAAAAATAGTCCAAGTTGGCATATTCTATATAAAACATTTGCATCTGCTACGCACAACTTCCTACGCTCTTCATCTTTAATTTAGCAGTGTCTGGATGATGAAGTCATTGAGTCTTAAGAATTTGCTCAGGTCAGGGTCTGAAGCTTTATACTTCATACAAATACCATTTGGTTTGGCCCCTTTTACTGAGATGCAATCTATTGTGCTACAGAAGATTGAAGTGAGCACCCTCAATAAATCAAGCCGAAATGAATTTTCCACTAGGACTTATGCTGCAGACAGCTGCAAAAGCTACATGACTGGCTATTTTTTGTAAGCTTGAGGCCAAGTCATGAGATTAAGGATTGACCTAAGGTTTGTGGCTGTAGAAAGGATCCAAAAAGATTTTGCATGCATTAATATCTCTGATGAGAACTGAATCTACACGAATACTTTGTTTCATTACCTTTAACAATAGCTACAGGAAAGACTCTTCTGTCTCAGCCTATGATTTGTGCATACTTAATGCAAGTCTGTCTTTGTAAGTGAAAAGGCTTTTTACTTCAGCGATCGATCTCGACTGGTTCCATAGCCAGAGTTAATTCTGGTCCCTGCCACCATGAAGGCTGTGCTGTGGGCAACAAAGATTCTATTGCTCTGAAAGGCTGATGAAAATATGGACCAAATTTTTTTACTCAGAGTAATTAAGTGTAGCAGTATTGACTTTTTGAAAGTTATTGTGAGCTACCACAGCCAAGGAAATGGCTCCAACTTTCCATCACATTGTTTTTATTTTGCAGTGGCCCCATGACTTTCACCAGCCTCTTTTCAGTCTCCAGAAGAAGACGACAGCATCCAGCATTTCTTATGGAAGTATTTCAGGTTAGAGAGTGACAATGTCTCCCAGTGTATCAAAGAGTGCAGCTTAAACAAATAACCAATTTTTCCTGGAGACTTCTGGGAGAAGGACACAGCTTCTGGGTGGAATTCTTTAGAATGCTAATTCCTTCTTGAATTTTCACCAGGATATGGGGTTTCCTCCATCTTTCCTGGAAAGTCAGGAAGCTGAAATTAGGGATTTCCATTGCTGCAGCAAGAAAAAAGTATTCCAGCTCGTGGTATCAAAAGTAACCCAGCACAGGTGGTGTGTTCACTGCCAAATATTCAGAGCTCTACACCATCAACTGGAAGGAACAAATCATTAATGTAGGAACCTTGTAACATGCCAAGAGGTAGACTCAAGGCTGTAAAGAGAACAATCAGTTGTGCCACCTTTAAATTTGCAACAGAAATTCCTAAGTCAGGAAACTGTTTAAGTTTGGAACTTAGAGGCATGTGCTGAAGATAAAGAGGGCATAGTATTAGACACATAAATCATTTGAACATTCCCCCCTTGGACATGAAAACTTATCCATTCTCACAGTGATTACGTTGGGGGGTTGGTTGGGGTTTTTTTCAAGCATATATTGAAAGAGAGGTCACTGTGTCAGGTACCCAGCTTGTGAACACAGCAGTTGGATAAAGAAAAATAAATGCGCAGAGCACTGAGAAGTGGATCAGCTATTGTTTGTCTATTGCAATGAAGGCATGTATTTCAACCTCAGTCAAAATTTGTATTTTTCTGCATTGTCACAAACATTTAATAGGTATTTGCCAGCAAGTGTGTCTTGCTAATGCAAGATTCCTGTATTAATTTAATGGGAATGTAATTGTGTTGTAAAATACATAATCTCAAGTAACCTACTATGACATTTACATTTGATTACCATATCAATGCATGTAGATACTTTTGCATTACAGATATCTTTGGCGGTGTTCTTTGAAAAGTGCACAGACAATGCAGTATGCTGTATTTCAAGCAAAGAAGTCTCCACTAGGAAAGAGTTAGGCTGGTAAATGGCTCTCCAGTGCTTCAGCAAACTTAACTGCGATGTTTCAATATTTTTTTCCTTTCTTAAAGAAAGAACACAGATAATGCTTCACAAATAATTGTATTTGTTTCCTGCTACTAATGTCACAAACATCAGAGAGAAGTGCTGGAGCAGGTAGCCAGGTTGTTCCGTGCCAGCCCTGTTCCATATGCTTGTAAGTGCATTATGATCCTGTAGCATAATTTTTAAAATATTATTATGGTTTATGTCATGAGATTCGTAGTAAGAAAAAACACAGCAGGCAATGTGCAGCTCCTTAGGGAATGCTTTTCATTAACCTAGAACACCAGCAATAAAGCTAAATTAGATTTAAATATTTCCTGAAGCACCTTGTAATCATTATTTTGGGGAAAAATTTCATTAAGAGATGTTTCACATCAAATACTTTCAGCCAATCATCAGCAAAGATATCATTTTCCATGTTTCCTATAAACTATACATTTTGTCCTTCACCTTAATATTGTCCAGAGGTAGCTTCAGATACTTTCAAATTAGTAAATTCACTTTAATTAAGTTATTTTTCCTCAGCAGAATGAATCTCTGAATATAGTGATATTGCCTGTTTGCTGAAATAAGAACAATTGCCCTTTTCATTACAAACTTCTAGAGACCCAAAACATAAAAAAAAAAGGTTGGAATGGGCCCAGTTCTGCTTTTAAGGGATTCTAAATGCTGCAGAAGACCTAATAACTGCAGTAAAACTTTTTTTTTTTTTTTTTTTGGTGAAGGATTTGTTCTATGCAGGCTGACTCACATGAATTGAAACAAAATAAATGAAAGTATAAAATTATGAAAGACACGAACCCCTAAGGTCAGCTCAAACTCTGACTTTTCTAATATGCCCCACTCTTCAGAGCAATCTCTTTCTCATATGAAACACAGATGACGCTGCTGAATGAATGAATCCCACTGGCAGAAAAGTGCCCAACTTGATCTTTCTTTCCAAATGCTTCCTGGAGGCATACAACCCCCACACACTTGTCAGATGCCTCACAATGGCTTGGATGATCCCAGGTATTTAATCTAATTGAACTCAGCTATGGGTCCACCACAACAAAACCCCAAAGCATCTATTAAATATTGTGTATCTGCAGGATTTGTCTCAAACAGCCAAGCAGCTTCATGAAATCTGCCTTTCTTTCTTTATGTTCTCTCAAAGCCATGTTACTCAAAAACATCATAGCTCCACATCTACCCAAGATTATTGCTTCATCTTTCAATCCTCAAGGAACTGGACTCTTATTTTACACTAGGAATTTCTTCACAGGGACTTGTAGTTACATAGTGCTCTCAAGAGTATTTTCAGAAATCTGAAATTTGAATAAATTCATATCATATATTTAGTGTCTCCTTTATGTGGTTTTTATGAGGAAAAAAAGGCTCACCTGAACAAACTAGGATCTCAGACATACAAAATTTTTTAAATGAGTTTTCTAAATAGATGAGCTAAGCATTTAAAAATCATCTGACATGATGAAGATTTTTCTTCCTCAGAGGAAACTGAAATTAGTTACCAGACCAACTGGTATTTTTTTGCTGTGCAGTTAGATACATTTAACCTCTGGCATTCTGACTTGCATCTTTTCCTATAACCAAATGATCATTAAGATGTAAGGTCAGTGGCATAGATTTTCCTGTAAATGCATATTAATAGAGAAAAAAGAAATTTGTTTTGCAGAGTCCAGCATCCGGGCTGTCAGGAGAACCAGTGCACTCCATGGTTAATTATTACTGCAGTGCTAAAACACTTTGACTAGCTACAGTTATCCAGTTCTAAAACTGGAACAATTAAATCTATTTAGACTTCCTGCTGCAGAAGGTTGGGAGCTGTTTGATTGTGTTCTGTGCTTTGGAAGGATGAGGAGGTGCCCCTGGTGGGG
>VYZQ01031820.1:105305-123188 GCA_013400655.1 Mystacornis crossleyi | reverse complement strand
TTTTTTTTAAATGTAAAATTTTTTTTAAAAATAAAATTTTTTTTTATTATATCATGTCTTATGATGCTTTGTGCACCAGGTGACCTAGGAGGGGCTGACAACCTTTCAGGACTGTCAGTGACAAAGCTGACTCTGCAGATTGTTTTTGCTATGAGTAATTACCGAGAAGGAACTCCTCTTCAAGCCCCAACAAAGTGGTTGAATCCCAGAACATCTGCTACCATCAAGCCAGGGATTGGAGCCCACTGGGGACCGTATCCTGCTTGGGGCAAGAAAAAAGTAGGAAGAAAGCCAGATCCTGTGAAAATTCCCACTCCCAGTGAGTTTTCCTGTATTCTGTGCTGTTCAAAGCTCTGCATCTCCTTTTACCGTCTGTGGGTGGTGGAGGTGTGCAGCTGCCGTGACCTCCGTGGGGCGGGACTGTTGCCCAACACAGAATTTTCCATGGGTTGGACCTCTCCATTGTTCAGCTCCGGGGTCGATGAGGTATCAGGGTGCAGCCCTCACCCTTGAGAAGCCTCAGGGCCTGAGTTGACTAGGTGTGAAGTTGTTTGAGTACTTCAAGATGAAGATAAGATATGGAGATTTAAAAAAATTCTATTAGAAACCTGCCATCTATTGAAGTGCATTCTAGGTAATGGGTATGTGTGTTCAGGATGGAGCTAAAATTGACAGGAAAAGAGTGCTGTAAAAGTCCCTCCTCTGGACTATCTTCAAATCACTCAAGCTCCTCTCTTCGTTTTTCAGTACCCAAATAATTTTGACAACTAACCTTCATCTCCTCCCCTCAAAATGTGCAATAAACTTGAGAATGATGTGAAACAGGAGTGCAATGACACAAAAGACAGGCGCTGGCATGGTGTGGTGGTGTGATTGCATGGTGGCATGGCAGCATGTGCAACATGGGGCTTTCAAAACCCCAAAACATGTTTTGGTTTGTGTTTTTTTTTTCCCCCCTCTTTCTTTTGTTGTTGTGGGTTGGTGTTGGTTTTTTTTTTGTTGTTGGGGTTTTTTTTTGTTTTTTTTTTTTTTTTGTTTTTTTTTTGTTTTTTTTTTTTTTTTTTTTTTTTTCTTTTCAGAAGAATATTCTTCTGACTCTCATCTCCAGTCTTGCTGCTGGTCCACTGAGGGGGTGAGAGCTGGACCGCCACTCGCAGGATGACAGATGAGGATGGCTGGCTTTCAGCCACAGGGAGAAGTTGGAAGCGGGAGCACAGGCTTCAGCCATGGGTCCCTGCTAGATAGTATTTTCCTAAATGCAGCCAAGCTGTATTTCCCCTTTTGTTACTCTTTTGCCCCATGGAATGTCAGACAACACTGCATATCTGAAGTTCCAAGCTTTCCAACATTATGCAATCTGTAATGGAAATGGGCGTTTAAAACTATCTGTTTGCTTGAAAAAGCTTCAATCTCATCATGAACTGCCGCTGGGAAGCCCTCCCCCCTCTTTAAACAGCAAAACTGAGCTTCAGCTACACCGGCTCTATCTCTGGGCATGTCAGTCAGTGGAAACCCCTCTGCTTTCCGTCGGCTGTGTGACTTGGGGTAAAGGCCTCTCTGCTGGCTTAATTCATCAATGAGAACCTGCTGATTGATGTCCTACAACTGGCCTGGCACAGTTTGCTGCACGCCTGAGTCTGGAGCTGATCCAGGAGATCCATCCCCTCACTATGCTCAGGCAGAAAACCCTGAATCTGAAAGTCAGGTGCTAATGAAGTAGTAAGTGAACAGAGATTAGCATACCCTTCCAGTGTCATTTTCAGGTCCCATTTTGCTGCTTTTCTGCCCGCTTGGAATGCTGCTCCATTTACTAACTTCTTATTTGCTTTCCTTCCAGCTTGCTTACCTATCATCACTAATTACAAAACAAACAATTGCAGTAATACAGTAATGAATAGCAACCTTTTGGGTTTTTTCTTTTGTGTGTAGGTGCACCTGGTTCAAATATTTAAGATAAATGGGAGTGACTTTCCAACTCTCCTCACCTTTGCCTAGCAGCACAATTTCTATCAGTCAGTTGTGGGACAGTATGAGCAGGCAGCAGGAGGTTATGCCAAGTAGGCAGAAGGAAAATTTTTCCTGAGATCTCCTGTACACACAGAATTCAAGGATTGCTGCTGAGCACCATCCCTCCTATTTTTAATATTTCTTTTTCCCCCTTGATTTTGTGCTGGCATTGTTCTCTGTGGTTCTTTGAGATCCTGTTGATACTGAGTGATGCTGAAACTCCTTACAGCAAGCCCTAATGTGACTCCAAATTCACAATTTCACCACTAATTCAGAAAAAGGAGACATTTACAAGAGAGAATAAGCCTTTCCTCTACCAGTTCCCTAATGCAACACAACACTTGGGTTAAACACAAACACAGCTTAATTGATTCCCCGCTCTGCATCCACATAAGAGTATCTCTTCTATCTGGATTTGGGATTATAGTGGAACAAAAAGGCATCCAAATCCACTATTAAGTACACCAATAAAAACACCACACCAGTGAAGCTTAAGCAAGCCTTAAAATGTACCTGAAAGCAGGGAATTGCCTATTGTAAGTGAAATAGTTGTTAATATAAAGCATTTAATGAAAATGGAGTTAGTGTTTCAGCGAATCTTTCTGTATTTCCTCTCATTATTTTATGAGACTGGGCAGAGACATGCCCCTGTCTGGACTGGGAATGGCTCTGACTGGGCACCAGCTTCCACCTTGGACCTATCCAGCCCTCTTGAATGATATATTGACCAATATGATACAGTTCAGGAGAACAGTTTATTTTTAATTAATTCCCGTAAGTGTTTATTTTTTTAAAGATAGATGCTCTAATGATATCCAGGTTCTCCACCCTTTGGAGTTGCGAGCACTTCTGAAAAGCAGGTGTACAGTTCTACTACCAACCTCCTTGCAGTGAGGTATCTGCTTAGTGAAAACAGTCCCTGAGTCACTTGCTGAACTGGTTTGATGTTATTTCGGTATTGTGATCACTAGTTGTGCTCTGGGATAAACCAAGAGTCACTTCTTCAGGATGTAAGCATCCACTATTTAAGAGACTGAAATGAATCACTCTCTCTCTATTCAAATGGACCATTAAATATTCCTAACTCTAGAAATTATAAAATCATTTAAATCAGGCCTCAGAAGACTGAGAATTTGGCTCAAAGGTCTTGAGATCCTCCTTCAGTAGTAGCAGGAAGGTGTTTATACCTTGTCTTTTCATTCTTGAGCCTTCAGCTTAGAATCAGGATGGCTTTTTCTGCAGCTCACTATGTCTTTGGAGAAAGGGAGTTTGAGCTAATTGCCTCTCCATGTATCTCTAGCAGCTGAGCATTTAAGAGTAATATTCAGAGTGTGATACCAGAACTTTATGTATTTCCCTGGTGTGGTCTCCTGAAGAGGTGCTCCCCGTGGGGGAGGTGGGCATAAGTGGAGGCTTGGGGCACGGGGTTTCTCTCTGTTCCCCTGGTCATGTGTACCCCAAATCCCGTCCCCTATTGGTCACTTTGAATGTAGCCCACGGGAATCCTGTACTTAAGGGGGTGTCCACGGGACTCCAGGAGGGGAGTTGTTCTAGAGCTGTTCTAGGGGCAGTCGCTGTCGGAGTCCCTGCCGGGCTCCAGCCATGTGCGGCTGGGAGAATAAAATTTGAAAACCTCTATCAAATATCGTCTCCTTGATTCTTCCACGGGCCAAGGCTGTCTCGCAGGGAAAGGTTGCAGCGACCCCACTGCAACAGTCTCCCAGTGGACAGATTCAAGGTGCTCATTCCTTTGTGTCAGACTCTCAGTTTGAAGATCCATGTTCATTCCCACTGTCTGTGATGTGTAATTGAAGGAGCACATCTGTTCTATCTGTAACAAAGTCCCTGTTACTGACACTGCATGTTCTAGTCTCTTGTCTGTATTTTTACTGGTGTGAGCACTATGAAGTGCAATTTCTGCTGCTGCTGGAGCTGTGGAGCAGTGCAATAACTTCCAGCATCTTGTGCATGCTTGAGACATGGTGAGATGCTGAACTATGCCAGGGAAATGCCTGAGATGAGGGGTTATCCTGAGCCTGATGAGGGCATGCTGAGGCTGGGCAGGAAGAAAGTCCATATGAGTGGAGAAGGAAGGACATGCTTTAATTGCAGCCATTCACCTGCACATCAGGAGCGGGAAACATGCATCATCCTCAGGTCACCGTTCTGCCTAGCAGGAAGAGCTTTCACCACCTGGCCCCAGTGTTTCCCCAAGAGTTAAAAACACTGACCTGCTGGGACATGTCTGCAGCCTCCAGAGGTGAATGAAAGACCGGGGTTGGGGTGGAGACAACCACACCCCTTGCCGCTGCAGTATTCCACAGGGCATGGCACTGCGAGGGCTCCTCACCCCCACGCTGGTTGTTTGTGCTGCTGGAGGAGGGTGCACAGGCTCTGCACTCCAAGGCGCTCCCCTGCCCCTGCTGGGTCCTGCGAGAGCTGCCCTGCTGTCCAGCTGTCCCTGGCGCTCCACTGATGAGATATCATGGCTGATGGTGGACTAACCTGGTGCACAAGAAGGAGGGGGTCCTCTGCACTTGGAGGAGAGAGTCTCAGTGTACAGCTCCTAAACTTCATCTGGGTTTGGTACTGGACCTCAGGGTGCTCCTCTCCCATGTGAGAATGTGTCAGGCTGGGTGCTGCAGGGGCAACATGTGGAAGAATCTTC
Source organism: Mystacornis crossleyi (assembly GCA_013400655.1). Taxonomy (NCBI): domain Eukaryota; kingdom Metazoa; phylum Chordata; class Aves; order Passeriformes; family Timaliidae; genus Mystacornis; species Mystacornis crossleyi. The sequence continues at coordinate 118,513 of VYZQ01031820.1, read as the reverse complement.
TCTGCAGATGCCGACACAATTTGTGTCTGAGATAAGCCCTGAGCTGCAAATGCATAGAGAGGAGCAGAGAACTTCTGGGAATTTTAGACATCTGGAGAACTTTAATGTAGAAAACACATATATTTATAGATGCTTCCGGCAAGGTCATGAAGGTTTGAAGATCATAATTTCATACTTGGGCATCTAAGTTCTTTTGCAGATTTCTTGGCTCCACTGCTTGCTTCTGCAATGGCAGAGGAATGATTTGAATTAGAGCAGCATGCAAGGTGCTCAGGATAAATGAGCTTGCTACATCCACATGAAATAAATCTCTCTCTGTCTCACTTTTCTCTTAATTAAAATAAACACATTAATAATTATTGTGTTGGAATGATCATTAATGTGTGGCGAAAGTCTCAGACTTTTGTGTGAGGTTGCATAGGAGTTCAAAGTACTGTTACTGTCAGTTTATCACTCATTACAATAATACAATTAATTAATGTTCTTTTAAATGTTGAGTGGCGGGTATTCTATGTCTAATATTGAATAATTATAGCCACAGTACATCCCTTATTATTTTGTACAAAGGCAATTCTCACCATTTGATCACCAGTAGGACAAATAAAATAACAATGGGAATATTGCAACAAGAGGCAATGAATGCAACTTCCTTGACCTGGATAAATTACACTGAACAAAAAATACCTCCAACAGTTCCAGTGAGTGGTGAGAGTAGGGAAGATATAAACTGTTTCTAAATGGGAACTTGGAGTTCGTGCTATCCCTTTGCCACTTAGTTAAAGAGTGACTTTTGCTTTGAAAAGAGACTTAGGATATGTTCAAAATACTACCCATTAATTTGGTAAATATTCTAAGCTCTCTTTTGCTCCGAGGTCCAGGGGAGCTGAGAGCACCAGCCTCCCTGCACGTGGTGAGAGGGATTTACTGCAGCCCAAACGTAACAGGTATTTTCTGGGGCTGCAGCATGTAGACATGCCTTTGATAATTCTGCCTTTGTTTTGATTGCTTCCAACTGCAGAATGAAGGAGACTTAATTGGCAGAAATTACCTCATTCCTGGCTTGATTAAGGCCTCCATATGTGTTTTATAAATAAAGTAGTCTTTTCAATTGTTTTATCACTTGGAGGTTTCAGCAGACTAAATATGATTTATGGTGTTTTGCCTTTTTCCCCAAATGGGAACCACTTCTGACCATCTGCCCTGCCTGCGGCTGCAGGCAGTGGCACACTGAGAGCTGGCAGGAGCATTGCTGGGGCTGCTCTCATGGCTTTGGAAGTGGCAGGGCATCCTCCAACCCTCCCTGGGGTGTTTGCCCAGTCCAGGGCTCGGCTGAGAGCAGGGTCCCCATGGGGTTTGTGTAGGACAGTTGGCAGCACCCGCCCCATCCCCGAGGCATGACCGAACAGGGTTGTGTGTTCTCTGTGCTGGCTCTCTGTGTCAGGCTCCTTCATGGCACGGCCAGGGCTTGCCCTGACAGCGCTTGTGGGTGATGCTTGCATTGGCTGCTGACTGAATTCCTCTGCTCCCTTCTTACTGTGTTTATATAATAAAGGAATAAAGCAAATATATATATATATATATACATATATCAGGCTTTTGTAACTGTTTGGGCTGCAGTGTACATCCTTCTGCAGCTTTGGGAAAGGTTTTTGGAGGGAGTACCAAGGGGCATCTCCATCCCATTGGGCTGTTCGATTATCCCCCTTCCTGCCTGAAGGTGAGCTTCCTCATGGGACCTTGCCTTCCATTTAGTCCTGTCATATATCATATCATATCATATCATATCATATCATATCATATCATATCATATCATATCATATCATATCATATCATATCATATCACCAAATGGTTTGTGTTGGGAGGGGCCTTAACGCTTATCTCATTCCAACTCCCACAGGCAGAGACACCTTCCACTATTCCAGGTTGCTCCAAGCCCTGTCCAACCTGGCCTTGAACACTACCAGGGATGGGGCAGCCACAGCTTCTTTGGGCAACCTATGCTGGAGTCCCACCACCCTCACAGAGAAGAATTTCTTCCTAATAGAAATAATAATCATAGTCCCCCCAAATCTACCCAGTGTGAATTCATAGTCAGAGGTGGAAAGATGAGGAGTAATTGGATGATGCTCAGCCTGGTGCTGAGCTTTGAAACCTGGAATAATGCTTTTAAAAGAGTTTTGTAGGCAAATAGCAATGGGAAAAAAAAAGAATGAAGAAATAAAATCAAGGCCTTGTGTGCCAAATACACTGCTTACTCCACTCCACATTGTTTCAAGTCTCTTTGTTTTCAAGTAGCCTTATTGCTTAATCCAGGCTTTCAGAAATCATGAGCTTGGCTTAAAACTGGAGCCGAAAATGTTTCATATCAGGTTCTTTTGTTCACTCTCTGAAGGTTGACCATTTTGCACTCATGTGCCTTTCAGGAAGGCTGGATATGCACTAAAGTAAAAAAAAAAAAAAAAAAAAAAAACGNAAAAAAAAAAAAAAAGCTTAAATTGTTGGGTTAAAAACTGATCCCAGCTCTAAATCACCAGTAAATGTGGATGACTTATGATAAAATGATGAGAATTGAAAATACTGTTAGACATTTACAGAGATAAGGAGAAGAGGTATATTTAGTGAGATTCTTGTGTCTTAGCATTTGGTATTCTGAACTGTCTAGAGAGAAACATGCTGATTTCCTTGGATTACTTGATCATGGTTCACTGAGTTCAGGTTTTTTTTCTTTTTTTTGCTGCTAATTCAGTAACAGTGAATATTCTTGTGAATGAATTCATCCAGCTAAGCACATTTTTGAAGAGAAGGATATCTTTTCTAACAAAGATAATTTCCTATCTGAAGTGCAGGGAAAAAAACCCCAAAGAAAAAAGTTGTGTTTATGTAATTGTTGGTTCTGACTTAAAAAAAAAAAAACAAATGAAAAAAAAGTTGGCCTGAAACAGCTGGAAGTGAAATTCCAAATAACAGAATTTGGGCGTTTGTGCCAGATTGGATATGGCTCGATGACAAAGCTGGAATTCAAAGCCAGCACATGAAGCAGCCAGGGAAGCTGATGGAGGATTCGGATGGGTGCAGGACAGGCTGTTTCTGCTTTTCATGCACAGATATTTCAGATAATAAAAATGAAGTCTCAATCCTGTAATCAGCTGCTGTGGAAGGTGCTGCTCCTGTCACAACTCAAGACCCATTTCTTTTGGGAATGGGTGATCCATAGGAAGGATTAATGGCAGGGCGAGGGCATTCTACAGCTGCCACACATGGAGGGGCAACACAAGTGGTTTTACATCATTCCTCCCTGGGAAAACCTGTCAGTGCAGGACAGCCTGACAGACAGGCTTCTGCTCAGGGTCACCTTAAGGAGTGCTGAGGTGACACAGCCAAGAACGAGCCGTTGCTGTGTACGGCAGTCAGCATCTGCAGTGACAAGTGACATGGGAGGGAAGGGTTTCCCTAATGGGAACAGGCAGAGGCACTGCAGTCTGGTTTGCCATGTACTTGGCATGGAATTCCTTGGCACAAGGAATGCGGGGGGCGAGCTGTTGGTGTTGAATGAAATCCTTCCTTTGTGGCTGGTGGGGAGAGAAGCCCTGTGCTATTTCTGTGCTGATGGAATAGCCGCAGGAAGATTATTTGGGTTTTGTGTCCCTATCCTTTAAAGGAATGTCACTGTGTGAAAACCCAGGGTGATGCGCGACCAGAAAGGCTTTGATTGGAGATGAAGTGAAGCACGGTTCTACCCTGCTGAGGTGAGAAGGGAAAAACATCTAGAGAAACCTCTGCTTTCGCCTCTTTTGGAAGTTACAACAGTAGTTTCCTAGCAAACATTTCAGGGTGATGCTTGAGCTGTGTGCTCACCTGGAGCAGAATTCCAGACACCACCAAAGAGTCCCAGCTGGAATTTTGCCTCTGCATAGCAGGGGCTGGTGCCAGGGTGAGTAAGGGAGCTCTTCTCCTGAAAACCCCATGGACACGGATCTTCACAGATGGTCTTTCACTGAGGACTGAAGCACCAGTGCTCTCCTGGATGCTCAGTCCAGGGGAGTGCTGGTCCTCCTGGGCAAGGTCAGACAGTTCGCAGTGTGTGTTGGGGGCATGTCCTTTGGGGACGATCTGGCCAAGTCAAAAACTCCCTGGAAGTGCCAGTCCTCAGCAGTGCAGGGACGTGAGGGCAGCTGGCATGAGGGGCACAAGTGCTTGGCTCTGGCTGCCCCAGAGCTCCTGTACCCTCTTGCTGTTCCCCAGTCTGCCCAAATACTGACCATCCTCCTCCACTTGCCAAAAGTTAAGTGCTGAGGAAAGGTAAGGACTATTGATTAATATTTGCTGGACAACACTCATGCCTGTCCCATGAGGATAGGAGAAATATTTTTCCTCTCTCCTGCCCTTCGTATTGGAGCACTCTTTATTCAGCACATTTCTCAGGAGAAATCTGGGGAGATGGAGTGTGCCTTCCAGAGATGTGAGCTGAATAACAATCACTAAATCCCCCCCTTGCATCAGCTTCTGCTCCTGCTCCTGCTGTTCCATATTCTCTGTGGCAGAAACATTGGAAACAGATTTTCTGGGTGCAGAAAAAAGAAAAATTGAACAGCCATCAAGATGCCAAACAACAGAATGCATTTTCCTCACACAGATAACGTTTCTGATGCTGTTAATGAACACCCAGGTTTCCCTGAAACCTCTAACCATTGCAGAGTTTTCATAATAATGTTTGCATTAGGCTTCTGCTGGGCTCAGGCTTTTGGAATTATATTTGAGCTTTCTTAACTTTCAGCACCATTAAGCATATTTGAAAAACACATTAAAAGAAATACGTCAACTTGGTTTAGGCTGAAACTTACATTTGGAAAAGAAAATCAGTAAAAAGAAAGTTTCACAAAATGCAAATGAAGTGGGAGTGTTTTACATTGAAGGAAAAAAATAAAGAAAATAAATTATTCCAAAATAATTTCTTTTCTTTCTCTTTTTTTTTTTTTTCTCCTGTAGACTGGGCAACTCAAACACATGAACTTTGTGCTTGTGAATGAGGAAAATTAAGTGACCAGAACCCAAACTTCTTCAGGAGAAATGAAACGAAACTCCTTGGTTTTGGGAAACAAAATGAAACAGGAACACCAAATGCAAAAATATGTTAAATAGCACCAGAAGCATCTGCAAGTTTAAACAGAAACATGTAGCTGAAACACGGATTGTTTCCCTGGAAAAGAATGTAGGAACTTTTCCTTTTATTCTGATATTTCCATCTTTTAAAAGAGCAGACAACAGACTCTACCCAAACTCCAGCCCGTAATTTTCAACCTCCAGGGACCATTACTGAAAAGCCCAAATTCTCAGTTCTCTTCTTCTCAGTTGTGCAGAAAGATTACTAAAACAAGGCTCTGCTCCTTTTTCTGCCTTTTGTTTCTCTGAAGAACCTTGCATGCATTGCTTAGAAGAAAGAGGTACACGAGCTGTGGGAGACCTGGGTACATCTGGGAGACTCTTGGGACAGTGTGATGTCTTAGGGGGTCGTGTATGAGGTTGTCCTCCACCAGCCGCTTCACCACTGATCTCTCCCCTGTCAGAAAGGAAAGGCCATGTATTATTTCACATTTACTGTGTGAAAGGCCATGTATTTTCCATGGCTCATTGTTGTAATGGGTAGTCATGACAGAAGAAGGGCCAACGCTAATGATATTAATAATGGCACAAAATCTCCAAGAAGGCATTTAGAAGCCTTGCAGCATAATCATAGAATCATGGACTGGTTTGGGTTGGAAGGGACCTTAAAGACTACCCAGCTCCAACCCCCTGCAGTGAGCAGGGACACCTTCCACAACACCAGGTTTTTCCAAGCTCCCTGGACTTGAATACTTCCAGGGATAATGAGCCTGTGCTCTCTTAAAGGCAAAGCCTCCTTGAAAACTGTGAAGTGCCTTTGTGTGGTTGCCCTTTACATGAGTTTTTCTTTGAGTCTAGCAACAACTAATGTAATAATCAACAAAAATGTGCAGTGTTGCTCTACTTTGCATAATGCCACTCTTTTTCTGTTGGCTTCAACAGCAGTCAGGTCTTCCTTCTGGACAACTGTGAAAAGCAGAAAGGCAAGATGTGATCATCCAGCCCAACCACTACTTTTCCTCTGCCTCTGATTTTTGTAACGGGTGCAGTCAACACCTCCCTGTTTGCTGCCCTTGTATGTGGCTTAATATGGAAAACACAGCAGGGGCTGCCAAGCTATGTGTGCTACCATCTATGGGGAAAAGGGCTTCCCCAAAGCATGGGCATAAATTCTGCTTTCTACTTACGTGAAGAATAAAATGATAATATGAAGCTCTGTCCTCTCCTTGTTTGAGTCAACAGTATAGGAATGCCCACTTATAAACAGGAGAAAATGTGCTTTTAGGCAAATAAGGAGAACAGCAGTTTACACTGATAATGGGGAATAGCAGCTTTTTCCAGGCAGAAGACTCTGCAGCTGGAAAATCACATTGAATGTCTCAGAAAAGCAAGAATAAAATGGTGAAAAAGAAGGTGATTTCTTTTAGGTCTCTGAATTTTTTTTTTCCTAATGCATCTATCTATCTATGCATTTATCTAATAATAGAAAATCCAGATAAGTTTTTATATTTCGTTATTGTTAATAAAATAGTCAAAATATAATAGCCAAAGTATAATACAATACAATGTAATCTAATATGTAGTATATAGATAACATATAGTAATTACTTGTCTATTGTACGTGGTTTGTAATAACATATTACATATTAATGTATGACTATATATTATCAACCTATAGCTAATTAATAATATACAAGCTGATGCTGCTGGAAAAAAATAATGCTGGCAAAAAAAGATAATAATGTTGGAAGATAATCCAGAATTAACACAAATTGGTTTTGCTAAGGTCTGTTTAGAAACCTGTCATGACCAGGGCATACATATTAAATCAGCAGGTTGGGAATAGCTGAGAGTGGGAAGACTGATCATGGTTGGATTGGATTTCTATGTGCAGCCTTCCTTAGTCAGGATGGGGACCCTGGATGGCTCAGTCAGATGGATGGATCAGTGTGGATGGGTCAACCTGCTGCTGCTATTTCCCAGTTTGCTTTTGAATTTGGAATGTCCTGTTCTCTTTCTTGAGGCCCTGGTTACAAGGAAAAGCCGAGAAAGAAAGAAAATTCTTCCCTTCCTCAGTGATGCCCTGACCAAGGGTGGGAAGAATGAGCCCCCAGACTGGCAAGGGCAGCTGCAGGTCCACAAACACTGCTTGATGGGCCAAGAAATGCAGTATTATAAAAACTGAGGTATTTTCTCAAGGATGATAAATTTAAATAGCTTGTTCTGAATTTTTATCCGAATTTCAGCACAAAAAAAAAAATTATTCTGATATATAAATCTACCTGCCAAGCTACACTCATGGGGAGGGGTTTTGTATGAGGCTATCACAATAGAAACCTTCCTTGGGGTAAAGAACTTAAAAAGTATCCATTCCCTTGTGTTTACACAACAGCCTGTAACAGCTCCAAGGGGGACTTGAGAGGTGATCAGGAGTGTGCTTTTTGCTGTAAAAGTTCCCTAAATATGTGTTTACGTAATTCAAGCTTTGAGCACCACTCAGGTGTTGTGTCACCAGCTGTAGCAGCTTTAGGGCTTCAGGCACTGCAGTGTGCCTCACAGTGGGTCCCTCCCCTCCTGATGGCACTGTCTGGGTAGATACCCCCAGGAGCACCTGGTCTAGTGGAAGGTGTCTCTGCCCACAACAGCGGGGTTGAAATGAGATGACATTTAAAGTTCCTCCGAATCCAAACCGTTTTATGATTCTATGATTCTAATCCTGTGGTTGTGCTGGACCTGGCTATTGCAGCTCCCAAATCCCTGCAGTGCCACCAGTGGGTGGCTTCACCAGCCAAACAGGCTTGGAAGATTTTTTCCTATTTCAACATCTAACTTCACTAGAGATGGCTCCTGAAGGATTTATAGGTTCATCTAGGCAAAAATTTTTCCTCAACCTTCAGAAGTGGCTTTCTTTGGTAAATCCCAGCATCTTCAAGAACCTGAGTAACTTCCTATTCTGGGCTGGTTTTCTCTCAGAAGTGTCCCAAGTAAACCTTGATGGTTGGATTTGGACAGAAGCCATCAAATTAGCAGTATGGGGATTTTCAACCTGTTTGTGTGAGTGCAAAAGGTGCAAGTGTCTGAGGTTAGGGGCAAATCCAGCTTCTTGGTCACACAGGGACAAGTTTCTGTTCGTGGTCCCTTAGAGCAGAAAAGGGTGGGCAGCATCATGTGGGCCACTACATAAGATGCTGAACTGAGATGACAAACTTTGGTGAAGTCATACTGAATGTCCACCTGTATCACATATAAATATAACACACATCCAGATCACACAAAACTTAATTTCCAACTAATTTCTGACTTTTGTCCCGGCTTGTTCTAAAAAACAAGTTTAGTTTTGTGTAACTAAAATCCAAACTGAGTTAACACCTCACTACAGACTATAAAATAATCTCTGGTATGACCTTTATTGAGGACGCTGTTCTCTGAGAAAAGATGTATTCAGCAGCCAAGTGGTTAAATCAAAATAACAAGGGCTATTTATCTAATAGCTTTCCATGGCTATACTCAAGGGGGGCATATCTACCTATTTGTCAAGTCATTGACAATAGCCTATTTCTTTCTTCCTACCCATATGCTTTATTAAAGAAACACTTGACCTACCTGTCATATCAAACTGCTTCCTTTATCCAAAACAGAATAATATAGACATTTCCCTTAAGGGAATCCTGATGCAAATATATAAGGACAGGTTGCCAATTTGTTGAGCATATTAGGGTACAGAAAACTGTCAAGGGAAACAGCTGTAATACAGACTGTTCTAACAAGCTCATTTTTCTTTTTTTCTGTGGTACTTTTGCTCTCTTTTCAGTTTATATTATACGATTTGTATGTTACAATTTTTATGGACAGCTGTCAACTGCAACTAGTCTTTTTCATTTTGAAAAAAAAGCGAAACCTTCAGGTTCCTGGTCAATGCTTAGATCTATTGTTTTGTCTTTGACAATAACTCTCACAAAACCTTCAGCTGCACATAGCTGAGAAGAAAGTTATGGGATAGAGAATGGGAAAAACAGTAAAGCTTGTAATGGAGAAGGTTCTGACTGTGAATTGAAAGGCATGTATTTTCAGGGGAAGCCACTTCAACACACAATTACACTTCCCATTCTCACCTGTCTGCTTCTGTGCTGCAGAAAGGACTCTGTCTTGCCCTGGATGAGTGCTTTGGATTCAAATTTGAAGTGATACAGAAAGGTTCGAATGTGGCATTCTGCACAAGCAAGCTTTGCTGTAGCTGAGGGCTGGGAATGAGAGCCAAACTGCAGGAATTCAGGCTTCCCAGTGGCATGCTGGTTAACCCTGAGCCACTCAGTTCCCAGAACTAGTTTTAGTGCACAGGTCCCAAACATCCCCGGCTTTCCATCAAAGCGCTTTGGTGATGTTATACAGACCCTCATCAGTTTCCAAGTGAAATCCATAGTTTTCAGCAACTGAAATCTCCTGAGACCAGAAAATATTAAGAGTCAAATCCATATCATTAGAGGTCTGTGTTGACTAGTGGACAAGGCAAAGGCTGTGCTAGAGGAAGAGTAGATTTAAGATCTGTTCCACTTTGACTGCAGCTCCACTGAAATCAGGGGGCTTACCCCAGAGATTAATTAGTCAATTTATGCTTGTTTGCATAAAGGATGACACAGATCATCAGCTGAATGAACAAAAGTTCAGGCAGGGCAAGAGTGGAGAGAATTAACCATGTCTGGACCGAGGTCACGGCTTGGGCTGATCCAGTCGCTGTGCCAGAGCATCGGGCCTGCCGTGTGCCTCTAACCAGTGACCTGTGATGAGAGGCCATCACGGGCTTTGGCATCTCTAATAAAAGTCAGATCACCCAAAGAAAATGTCTCTAAAGGGTCATACAAATATTTGTGTAGAGAAGAAAAGGAGCGCTGGAATCACTGCGTGAAATGCTGTGCAACAGTGATCTGGTATTTCCCCTTGGTCTAACCTTCTGCCCTCTTCCTGCTCCCTGTGTCCTCACAACTAGCCTTGGGCTCGTCTTCTCAGTGGTGTGAAAAAGTGATTCCTTATCCTGTCTTTAAACGTGGGAGCACCCAAGTGAAGATCAAGAGCAGTAGGTGGCATCCTGGTCCTGCTGAAATCCTGTGGAGTTTTCAGGGCCAGAAGCTCACACAGATGCTAAATATCAGCACCATGGAAGGAGGAAGTTCTGGTGGTCTGGTGTTGCTGCCATGGGCTGAGCTGAGAGTGGCTTTAGGGGACATTTTGTTGGCATGTGGCTTATGAAGAGACTGAACTGTGTGATTGCAGGATATATGTAAGGATGAGGAGAAGAAGATCCTCAAAGAATATCTGTAGCACTGACTCTGCCTTTAGAAAAGGACTGGATAGTTTGAAGTCATTAATAGACTTTCCACAGGAGATAGTATCCTGCCTGTTTCCTTGGAACACTGTGGAAAACAAGGGAGATGGACCATCAGACATCATTATTTTATTCTGGTATTGTAAATACACATACCCAGTGCTTGCTCACCAGCTGATGAGCTTTTTCTGACAGAAGTGAAAACATTGCCTCAATTTTTGTACAAGTTTTGAATCTCCAATGCATTTTCTGGGCCCAAACTGTAGCTCATACAGAGAAAAATGTATTTTTCAGTGGGACTAGAGCAGAGCCAACAGCTTCTCCTCTTTCACCCCCACTGACACACTTGGTGACGCTTAATGATCTCTTGTCTAAATAGTGATGCGCTCGAAAAAAAACTTGCATACCCAGGGGGGTGGTGTGGAAGTGAATGTGTTACTGGTCATGGTGTATTTGGTAAATCCAAACCCGTCAGTGCAACCTGGTGTCTGCAGAGCTCTTGGTTGCACCATGTCTCAAAACTGGAGGGGCAGTAGGACAAGTTGGGACAACCCTAGTGAAGGACAGGGGCCTGCAGCACAGCTTCCTGGGGACCAGCATCACCAGCAGCAATAAGGCATTGATTAAGTACTGTCCCAGGAGCTGCTTGCCTGTCTTGTGGAACACCCAGTGGGCCATATCCCCTGGAACAAACCCGCTGCAGTGAGGATCTGAGTCACAGGTCTTGGGGAGTAACTATTAATTAGAATTAGATGACTGTTTCCTGAGGGGATGTTTGCAAAACCAATATGTCTCAATCTTGCTTTTGAAAAGCCACATCTTGCCAACAGAGAGGATTTTTAATGTCTTTTTTTCAAAGGGCTTTCAGGTATGAATCCTGAAATGTTCAAGCAACATTGGTGTAAACAGATTGATTTGGGGATTTTGTATTATGGAAAGAAGGAGTTCAAATATTGCAGCATCCTCAGCAAAATCCCACCAGACGCTGCTTATATTGCAAAGTAGCTCATTTGGTTTTGATTCATCCTGTACCATGAGGTTACAGCCTGTTTTAGTTGTTGCTTGCTTTTTAGCTGCTTTCTGTTACTTTTTTCTTCATTTGTTTTTTCTTTTTTTTTTTCTTTTTCCCCAGAGCTTGTGAATTGTAAGGTCAACCTAAAGTCAAACTTTAGCATTTCAGTGATGAAATGCAAGCAGATGTGGCTGTTTCATGTGACACTGTGCCTGCCCTGCTGTGCTGGGGTCTGTGGTGGTGTCTGCACCGTGGACCTCATTCTCTCCCTCACAGCTCAGAGGTGCCAGTTCTCCTATTTGGATCCCAAAGTTGGTGCCATCCTGGCTGTTGCTCACCTCAGAGAAATTGCTTTGAACTTCAGCACCTATATTGCCACAGCTGCTGTTTGCTTGGCCTTAGGAACGACTGTAGGCAGGTGACTGATGGGTGATGATGGTGTTCCTCAAAGACATCTTTGCCACAGTTTCCTCTGGCACCAACACTTTCTGCAAGCCTATTCATTTGCTCTCTGTATCTCTCAGTGATTTGCAAATGATAGTGCCAAACATCCAGGATCTAGTCCTGAGTTGGCCTTTAGGTATCAAAATTAAAGCACAGCCCACTTAGGGAGGGCAAGATGTGTTTGGCAGAGAGGATTCCCCTTGCTCATCTCATCCTGGGTCTAGGTGACTCAGTGCTTTTCATTCACAGGTTTGAAAATCTCAAGAAGGTATTCCGCATGAGACTGGTAAAAAGTGGAATCTTACTGGTTTGTGTTCATGACCTCAGGGTGTGCACTGAAGCTGTAGTAATTTGAGATTTTTTTTTTGGTTGTCTTGCTGCAATTATTCACTGTCCAGGCAGAAAACATATGAAAGGTTGTTCTCTTGTATAGTGACAGTGAGGAATACAGGGTTAGTAGCATCACTAGGGCTTAGGAATGAAATTAATGAATTAGAACTAATGAATTTTTAAAGAAATTTGGGGATAAGTCCTGGAAATTTTTCATCTCCTGGTTTGTGTACACATTTTGCCTGTTCTCAGAATGGGATGTAAAGCTTCATATCAATGAAAACTACCCAAGTAAGGCAATGTAGTGTATTCCTCCCTCAGAAAAAATCGCAACCAGGCAATATTTTTCTACCTATTATCAGCCCTACATCTTTCCAGGTCCAGGAGAAATTTTCATTTCAATTAATAATTTTTATTTCAATTATGTCAGTTAAAAGACATATTCCCAGAAAAATGCCAAACCCTAAAGTCCTTCTGAAAATCTGAAGTAATCTCTAAGTAGAATAAAAAAGGGGGGCGGCAGCTCGAGCCCTCTGGTCAGTAGGGAAGCCAGCCTGCTTCCCTCTCTGCATCGCTCTCTTGGAGCTTCTCTCCAAGACCTTTCCTTGATGTTGTTCTGTTCCCATTGGGATTAGCGTGACCCCCTCAGTGGTCTCAGAGGAAGGACTTGGTAAGTCCGAGGGATGTCTCTGTACACAGGGAAGGAAAGATGGGGGTCCCACACCTCAAGAGTATTTCCTTGCCAGGATACATGGAGCTGGAGCTGCTTCTAGACATGTGTTTGTAATTGCTTGTTTGGTCTGTGTTAGTTCTGAGAAATTGTGCATTTTTTGATTTGCCCGCTGAAAGGGTTTCACACTTTTGGATACCGGCATTTGATTAGTTTTGATGATAACCACAGTAATACAATTCTGACTTCCAGATTGCTTTCCAGCATGACATTAAGCAGCCACCATCTCCAAGGCTGAAGAAATTCACATGTGCATTTGATTTTTTTCTTT
>VYZQ01031820.1:86740-105237 GCA_013400655.1 Mystacornis crossleyi | reverse complement strand
AAAAAAAAAAAGAAAGAAAATCACATTTCTCACTGCTTGGTTTAGGGTGATGTCTGTGTGACCTATTTTAGTAAAAAGGATGTGATCTATCACAGAGTATCTCCCACTCCTTCTTTTATCATCTCCACTAGTTATCTGCCTGAGCAGCTCTTACCAACTTTGTTCAATGAAGAGCTGCATTTTTTCCACAGTGATTTAAAAGTCTTACTGAATTCCGGAAGGAAAATTAGTGGGAATTCTTTCCTAGAGATAACATAATATGAAGATGACAGATAAAAACAGGCTAGCATTTCTATCACCCTTTTCCCTGCCTACTAATGGTTTTGATTCTCATTATTTCTCAAATGCCAAGAGTAAAACCCCTCCAGGGTACCAATTAGCTGTGCCCAGTCTGGATAAGACTGCTCTCATCCAGGACATATTTTGAGATGCTGAAGCTCTCTTTGGGAAAAGACAATTTGCGTGCAGCTATGTTTGGTAATTTTCAAGGACTTCAAGTTGTTGGAAAATAGAGATGGACTCATACTTAATTTAATTTAAATCAAAGCTTTTTATTAATTGACTTTCAATAAAACAGATTACCATAAATAGGAACTTGGGATCTGTGTTTACAGATTATTTTTGTCTGCCTCACTTATATTTTATTAGGGGTTATACCTTCTTGAAAAAAGAGTAAGTGACACTTTGAATTTATTTCAGAATGAGATTTTTGCCTTCTCTACAATCCTTTTCACCTGCTTTTGCATGATTTGAAATTTAGAGAGTTGAACAATGACATTGACAGCATTTATGACAGTGTGTAACTGTATTTTACATTTCTATTCCTTAACCATACCGCATTTTTAAAGCACATTTTTTTAATAAAAAAAAAAAAAGATAATTTAATGGCTAAGATATTTTGGGCTACAGCTGAGGGCTGACTCTGATCAGGATGCTGGGGTATCTGGGGTACTTGGATAATGGGCACTGATAGAGGTATGTGACTGATGCCAGGGCCCAGCCTTGCCCCGGCATTAATTGCAGCTGCAGCCCTCTCCCGAGGTAGTGCTCTCCCTGCCCTGCAGATTAGGAAGCAGATCTGCTAAGACCAACACTTTACTCACATGAATAGCTCTATTGAGTCCTACATGGCTATTAAGTAATGGCTAATAATATATTAAATCTTTGCAGGGTCTAAGGCAACTTTCAGGAGGTTATTTAAAAAGTCTGCCCTAGCCTATTCCCTCAGTCACAAAACCAACCTTGTCAAACCCTGCTGCTTTGCCATTCCTAATTTTGTGTCTTATGCATTATTTTGCCCCATTTCTCTTGCAGACACGGCACCTCACATGAGCATCCTGCCTTTCTCTGTCACTCCCTCCCTGCCCTAACACAGACCCTCTTCCTCAGCCGTTTGCACCTCTCCAACCCACCTGCATTCCCTTGAATTTCATTTTTCAGAACGTTAAAGGGCACAAATAAAAACAACATCAGAGGAGCAGCTTCCAGTGTCCATTGACAGCCAAAGTATCTCCGGTTTTAATAAAACTACATTACTGGCAAAAGCAATAGAGGCAGCTGCTGCTGGTGGCTGGGGTCCAGCAAACTACCATGAGCTGTTCTTGCTTAATCCCTGGTGGTGACTTCCCCCACAGATCCATGATTTAGGATTTCTTGAAATGGACAAAAAAATGAAAAGAAAAAGGAAAAGAACGCCACCAGCCTCAATAAGGTTTCTTTTGGATCAACATTTAAAGTGCTGGGAAAATTAAGAGAGAAAGATATTTGTAAAATTCAAAAATATTTTCTTAGCCTCGGTGTAAATATTTGTAGAGAAAACAATTATTGTTCATAAGAATTTTATGTTGTATCTCTTTTTGTTCTTTCATTTAAATGATTGCTTTTTTGGCCCATATCTGAATAACTAAGTAGAGGTGATTAAAAACCTTCAAGTCTTTCAAATTTATTGTCCTGTAACTATTTTTGAAAGCAGATTTAATATCAATATGCTATTTATATACCCTGGGAGCTAACATTTCAGATACTATACCAATATATCAATGCCTGATGCAAAGCAGATTGCACTGAAGATGTAGAAATGTATACAAGAAGAAAACTGCTTATATTTAATAAAGAACCAAGATATAAACATATTTTAATACAATATCTTTGAAATCAACAAATTCCTACTGGTTTACTCCATCCACCTCCCTGATATTTCTCTCCTACATCCCATGTGCAGCATGGAGGGGCACTGACATAAAGCTCAGCTGCACCCGTGGGGCCAGCAAATACAGGATTGATATTTTCCCAGGAGATGTGTCAGGTCAGCTTCTTCTGTGCACACCAGGCTTATCTTTATCCCAAAATGCATTTTCCCTTCCATGCTCCAGCTGCCCATCCCAGGGCTGCCTGCTACTCTTGCACTGCCCCTCTGCTCCTGCTCTCCCCATAGCTCTCCCCTCCATGCTCCAGGATCTCCTGCCTGTCCTGGGATTTCTCCAGGGGATGCCACACATTGCCAAAATGCCATCCTTGAGCTCTCCTTGCCAGGGCACTTGCTGAAGCATCCTTGTGGTCACCCTGTGCAGTGCCAGGCTCTGGTGGGTGGGGTGAGAGGGGATGGCTGTGAGCAGTCCTGGTTCCAGTGCCCAAAAACTGCTCTGAGGCTGAAGGGAAGAGCAGGCAGGTAGCAAAGACACATCAGAGAAGAGCAAAGAGCCACAGTCAGTTGCTCAGCACCGACGGGTTCCTAACTCCAGGCTCAGTTTTGGGCTCTGAATGTACTGGTCACCTCTATGGTCGAGAATATTAAAAGTTCCTTTTTAAAGAAATATTTAGTTCTCCTTGGCCTGGTCAAAAGCCAGTTGCTGTAGGGGTTTAAGGCCACCAGATCCAGCCTGGTCATGCTCCTCATGGATGTTCCCAGTATCACACTTCATGCCTGTGCTGAGGCTGAAGGCCGAGACCAAGCTAAAACCTCCCTGCTGCCCTTCTGCCTCTTTTGCATCTCACTGCTCTGCAGGTAGCAGGTAGCTCCTGCTACTTCTGCACTGTTCTCTCATACTTGACCTTCTCTACCTGAGATAACCAAAGGTACAGAAACCTTCTGGTGTCTCTGCTAAAACCCCCCCACATGGCCCAAGGCAACAGCCAGGGACTGTGGAGCTGAGCTCAGCTGAGCATAGCTAAGCCAGGCTGGGGCTGGGCAGCCCAGCAGCTGGCTGCAGCTGGATCCACACTGTGCAGCCTTCACTGCTGAGCTTGGGACATGCTTGTTTTCACGCTTGTCCTCACCCCTCTGTTCAGGAAAGTCCACACACTCCTCCCCTCCCTCTCTGCCTATGATGGTTCATTTGTATGTTGCTACCTGCAGCAGGCTCCTGCTCTTCCCAGAAACCTTCTACCCTCTATTAGCTGCCCCCTCCATCCATGTTTAACAACAGCACTATGACCCTAGGAAGATTTCACAACTCCCTGTCCTTTGGGCACAAATACTCTGTATCAAATCCCTCCTTATTTCTCACGACTTCGTTTCCCTGTGGCCAAGCAGTGGATCAGCCACCATTGCCCCTATCTCTGCACCCCATCACTGCTCCCATCTCTGCACCCCCTCTTTCATGGGCCCTGGCCCAAGTGTCCCCTCTTTGACCCCAACACCCATTCTGTGCCCCGAAGAGCAGTGAGGAATTCCAAAGCTTCTCTCACCACCCATCCAAAGCAAACCCTTTCTGCGAGCCCTTTAGTCCAGCCATTGACTGGAGGGGACAGGCACAAATGTCCCACACCCACACTGCCAATGCCACCTCTCCCAGGACAGGTGGCTTTCTCTGGGGGACACTGGTATGGGTGGTGGTGGGATCTTCTGTCACTCACCATCTCTTCCAGCAAGGATATTATTCGAGGAGTTAATATTCCAGCCGGTTTCCAGTGGTGATTCCCCTCGTGCCACCTGGTGGACAAAGAGGACATTTTCCATCTTTTTGTTTCACAGAAGAAGGAGCACCTGGGAAAATTAATTTTTCATTGAGGAATTTGGTTGAGCATCACCCAATTTAAATTTTGTGTGATGAGAAACGCGATTATGCCACATGCTGAGGTAAGCTCCAAACCACCCCACCAGTAACCAAACATCTATTTCTTTTCTATTTCACCCGTGCTAATGTTAATGCATAATAATTTGTTTTAGTTGTAATTATAGCTGTTCAGTAAAACTCAATTCCTACAATGATCTTGACAAGCAAATAACTTCTTCCTGTGCTGCCGATGAATTCATGCTTTTATTTAGGCTTGAGCAATAGCTTTCTTATTTTTTAACAAATGTGCAGTTTGAATCCCTCCTGTGGCCAGTCCCAGGCAGACTGCGAGGGATGGAAGCATTGGTAAAAAGCCCGTGGAAATAGAAAAATTAAGTAAATAACAGTGAATATGCCTGGCAAGTGTTTCTTTTTTTTCAATTTATGAAGACAAACATTGCAGAGGAGACTTGGTTCCGAGAGATATTTTTGTTTGAGGATTAGAAGTAAATCCCTGAATTGAGGTGCTTAATGGAATGAACCAAAATGGCTTTTGCTCTCAAATCCCTGGAAGAATTGTCCAAACTGAGCTGTGAAATAGCTTCAAATAATGATTAAATAGGGAGAAAACTGCAATGTGCTCAGAGCACATTTCAGAATAGCACAAGATGCTGATAGATGGGAAAGAAATTCATTGCTCAGAGTTTTCTCCTGCTGTTAACAGTTCAACACCCCTCTGCTTTAATCCTCTGAGTGAAACCCTGCCTTTAGTGAGGTCCATGGAAATTTTAGCAGTGATTTGACTTGGGCCAGGATTTTGTCCTAAATCTTTTCATAAACTCAACAAAATGACGATACAAAAATACACATCATGGGCAAAAGTCCTGTCTGGCAGCTGTTGGTAGCTAATGCCGGGGATAACATGGAGCAGTGTGAAGCCACACTACAGAAATGAAGAATCTCTTTGTGTACATAGCCTGAAACCTCTGCAGGCAGAGTGAAGCTGAAATTTGGCTATAACCCTCTGACTGATACCCAGATTGCTGCAAATCTACTACCACAAAATCCCTCTGCCTACAATTAGCTTGGACTGTGATTTTATATCTCACTTGAAAGATGCTGTCTCCATAACATCCCGCAGAATCTTTCGGGACAGTAATACGTTTTCCCCAGGACATTCAGCTCAGTCACTCAAAGCCCTGGCTTTGTTTTTCTGAAACAACGGCAAAAATAAGCCCAAATTTAAAATATTTTGGCTTTGGATTGAGAAAAATTTTATGTTTTACCTGGAAAAGAAATTAATTGTTTTTTTTTCTTCAGAGGCAAAATCCATGTAACTTATATTATCCAGAAATAGAAAGATTTTCATTTTCTAAAGAAACAACCTCCTTCTCAAAGATTCAATTTTCACCAACTCAGAAAAACTTGCCTTGACTGAGATTAGATGAAATATTTTAGTTTATCTCAGACTTTAAAAACTGACTGCAGCAATTTAAAAAAAATTCAGACCAATCAAAAATAATAAAAAGATGAAACATGAAAATGTTTCAGCTGAAAAATGAAGAAACAAAGACTATCGGCTTTCCTCACCCTCATTAATTTATTTTTGCCCCACTGGAAATTTTTTTTGGTAAAATGTTTGCTCCAAGAGCAGTCAGAAGACTCAGCTCTGAGGCAGGAGCTGCTCTGTGGGGAGGCAGCGGGTGCCCGGCCAGCTCCCCTGGCCCTGGTGTGCACAGCTGCAGCAGAGACAGTGCCCGTGCTGGGGACAGAAGCCACTCTCATCCTTGGACATTCTCAGCCTGGTGTGCCTGCCCAGAGACAGCGCTGCCTGGGGAGTCAGGGATGGAGGGGATGCAGGCAGTGAGCTGAGGTGGGATTTGGGAGGCACTGGAGGGAGAGGGTCAGGAATGACAGGGGACATTTTTGGTGTGGGGGAGCACAAGTGGCTTAAGCCGGCTTTATCAGCGTGTTATAAACCGGCAATCAACAGGTCTGAGATTTGGCAATCAGTCAATACTGGCTCAAAAACAACCTGGAGAAAAAATGTACCTGGGATCCACTTAAAGTGACCTTTGGAAGGAGGAAAAACAAGTTTAAAAGAAAACAAATGTTTCACAGTGGTGTTTCAAACCAGCTCCGTTTAACTGAGGGTGTGTAAGGACATCATTCCTCTGTAGGTGGGAACTCTTTTGTGCTCGGAGCCTGTGGTGACATGACATGCTCGTGGCCCTGGCTGCGATAGATGTCCCACCTGCCTGCACGGGGCACTTTCAGCTCCTGTGAGCTCCCCGAAGCGCAGCAGCACCAGGAAAAACTGCTCCAGCCTTCCCTGGGACAGCCCAGGAGCACGTGCTGATAAAGAGGTGGCTCTGGCTCTCCCCTATTTATTCCCTCCCAAAATGAATGCAGCAGCTGCAGAGAGCCTGTGACACAGGTTGAAATCCCAAACAAGTTTAGTCCCACAGTTTGAGGTCAGCCTGCCATCTCATGGGAATGCCACAATCACATGCAGCCATGGCACAGGGGGGCAGTGGCTGATTTTCACCACCGTGAATCCTGGACTGAATTCCCCACAAACCCCCAGTCCCTCTCTGCTCCTCACCAGCACATATCTATTTCTTTCCCCCAAGCTGACCTGCTAGCAAAACCTCCACAGTCTGAAACCAACTGCCTTTCAACTGCCAGATATGAAACCCTGCCTCTGCCCAGACTCTTCCTAAAAACCTAACAAGGAATATGAAGAATATTTGAAGGAGCTGAAATGGCTGGGCCACGGATGGTGTGTAGCAGCCCCACTGAGATATCTGGTTTCTGTTATGTGTTTCTTTGCCTTGCATTATCTGTATTAGAACTTATAAAATGGATGATTTGTATCAGCTGTCCCGCTTTGTTGTTATTGCCATGTTCTGCTAAAATGATAACGAAGCACTTGTTCCAAATCTTCCCCTCCCACAAAATATCCCAGCTATGTGAAATAAAAGATGCCATTTTATTACAGGGCTGAACAAAACTGTGTAAGAGGCAAAATGAAGGGTCTCTGAGGAGCATGACTCCAGGGAAGTGAAGAAGAAAATTGGTGGAGATGATGGTCACAGGAAGTGCAAAAAGCAAAAACAATTACGAGCTTGAAATTATTATAATGTCATTTTGCAGCCATAGTCAGGAACTTCATACCTTCCCACCATTTCATCACAACCCAGAACACTTGGATTTGATAGCACAATTCCCAATTTCCATGTGGTATTTCACATTAAAACATTTTTGGGAAAACATTTTATTTTCTCTACGGATATGGAAGCACCTAAACTTTTGTGGTGTCTTCCTCTTCAATGGCAGTTTCTGTCAAAATCTTTGAGATAGTTTTATCTGATTTACCAGGTGCTGGGAAAAATTAAACCATGAATATACCTAATTTCATGAGGTCGTTGAGGGTAGGATATTTTTGATCTGCTCACTTTCATGGGTGTTCCTCATCCTTCCTTGGTGAGCCTTGACCAAGTCACAAGCATGGCCAAGTTACTGCCATCGTGCATTGCCAAACAGTAATTTCCTCATTTATGAACTGTGAATTCTTTTCTGCACCATCTGGTGATGAGGATTTTTAGGAGAAAGACAGCAGAGCCTGCATTTGTGTGTCTGTGAGATGAAAAACCTCTTGAGATCGACAACCACTGCAGCAGCTCCGGTGGGAATACATTGTCATGGATCATGTCCTGATTTCAATGAAAACTTCAGCCAAATCATAAATTTATATGTGACTTCACTCTGGCTCCTCCATCAAATTTTTGTGGTGCCCTCCTCTTCAGTGGCAGTTTCCATCAAAATCTTTGTGGTAGTTTTATTCCTTCCTCACTTCATTTCTTCTTTCCACCACTTATGTTTTGATGTTGGTACAAGAAAATATAATCTGGGGTTTACAGACTACAAAAAGGAGGCAGAGCTGAAGTGATTTATTGTTAAAGAAATTGAGGTCAGATCCAGACCTACTGCTCATGAGAAGCTGTTAATTCTGTTATTTTGCCCAAAACATTGAGCCAGACCCCTCTTAGCTCTGGTAGTCCTGCTCCAGGACTGCTTTTGGAACACACTTATCTTTGAAATGCAAATACTGTGACAGTTCAGATGAAATCTCATTGAGCAAGTCTACTTTTCAGAGGAAATATTAAGGAACTTAACAACTTAACACTTCAAAAGTGATAAAAACATATTTTTCTTTTATACAGAAAATGGCTGACAGCCAAATTCTGTAATTGAGAATACTTCCTTAAATATAGAGCACTGAATGAGCACCAAAAGGGTCAATTCAAATTTTTATGAAAACAAGCAAAAGTAACTGTTCTGTTTATATTATCGATGCTGGAAGCATGGGCATCCCATCTCATTTCTGTCTTCAGAGGCAATGTGAACTGCCACATAACTTAGAGAAAAGATGGAATGGGTGAAAAGAATATACAGAAATTGATTTCAAGACTACAAAAGTAATATTTTTATCATCAGAAAAACTGCCAAGGTCAGAACTTTTATTAACACTTGAGTGAGGCCACATCAAATTGCATCGGTGGGAGCGAGGGGCTTAGTGAATATTATTTTAAGTGGTCTGGCTAAAGAATATCCCCTTTCATGTCTTAGCTATGGATTATTAATTATTATTTAAAAATTCAGTAAAGCTTTTGTTTCTCCATCTTTAGTTCTCAGCAAAAATGTACCTTATTACAGATGTATTATTCCCTTCCAGCAAACAGAAGGCAATATATTTTCCAGTTTAATCAGACATTTTCATTTGCATCTAACTTCCTCTTGAGCATTACTGACTCCAAAGGATTAAAATTCCTAATTCTGGTCCAACAAGAATTTTTTATTATCCAGATGATCAGAATAAGGATAAAAACTTTCTCTTTTTGCCCCCTACCCCTCACTTTTCTGCATATTTTAGAAAAGTCTTGCTTTGTAGATAATTTGGAAACACTTGTCACAATCTCATTAGTAGAGCCAAGTGCTAAATGCCCCACTAGACTAAAAATCCAGTAAAGGACATGGTTTGTAACTCTTAATTTTTGCAGCTGTTGGATAAAGCCAATACATCTGTTTATGGTGATTCTTTCTTTGCTGACATCAATTTATCCTCTAAATGCCAATGTTCCTAAGCAGCTGTAAGTGTGCCCCCTTCCACCTCATTTCAGGAGAGTTGGTCCCAAATCTTCCATTAAAGAAAACTGGGAATTGTTCCTTTGCAGCCATGCTGCTGCCTACCTGCTGAACTGCTGGTCCAGAATGTCCTGGTTTTTCTTGCTGGGCAGAGGAACATGTCAAGGAGTTGGTGGAATTTGAAATGAAAACTGCTTGTGGGTCAGCTGGGAATTTATCTGCAAATTTGTCTTTGGCTGTTGATGGACTTCTAGGATTACAAACACAGAGGCAGAGAGGAGAAACCCTCCTTAATCCTCAATGCAAAGCACAGGTGGAAACTATCCAATAAAATGGGGTGTGGGGGTGATGGGTTGGAAAACCCTGTTTCATCAAATTGTGATTGTTTTTGCACGAACTTTGCACTTAAAGGGAAAAACTTTTCTGGGGAGTTTTTTCAAATGCAGGATGCAGTTTCCTGCCAAGGCTAGAAGAAGAAAGGACTGGCATTCCTTCTCTACTGCAACCCATCCAAGCCACCCGCCAGCCTCATTTCCTAGAGATAAGGGACTTAGGTTTCAGAATTTTATTCTGTCCTTATTTTTCTCTTGGAAAGAGACAACCAAAATTGGCATCACTTTGGGCTGGAATCAAAGGAAAAGCCTTGATTTCCATCAAGAAACATAATTCCTTTGCAGCCATTCCAGTTGGGAGAGGTGCATTGAAAAACAGGGATTAAACTTTTATGCCAGATCATATGGTTCAAAATAAGGAAGGTTTAGTTCCACTCTTTGTTCTTCCCAGCACGAATGCCTCCCAGCAAAGTACCCTGTATTGGAATTTTAGATCAAAACAGTTGCTGTGCATCCAGAGCCTGCATGCCTGCAAACAGAAAGGAAGCCAAAGGAGAAAACCCATTAAGACACAGGTCAGAGCTGGGAGGGAGTGGAATAAAATCTACTGCTTGAAAATCCATCCCAGAAGATGAGAGTCAAAGGTGAAGGAGAACTTTCTGCAAAAGAGCTCATGCACTGATTTGCTCCTCCAACAGTTTTGTCCCTTTGAAAAACCAGGGCTGCCCTGCAGAGAAGCTGTCCCATACCCAAAAGGCTGGTCAGCCCTTCATACCACCCAGGACTTGAGTTTTGAAGTCTCCATGTGCAGAAGAGGTGCAGGAGAAGCAGTTTTGGAGAGCAGCAGAAATAAATTGCGTGCCTCAATGCAGCAACAGGGAGTGAGGGAGAGTGAGGGAAGCAGTGGCTATTACCTCAGGCTGGCTCCTGGTTTTCCTGCACTTTATAGGGAAAAAGTAGCACCAGGTAATTTACTGGTTCTTCCAGGTCACACCAGGAAAGGAGAGGCAGTGCTGGTCCTGCATGGGCAGAGGTTGCTGCTGAGCTTGTTGACTTTAGAGTGGTCCAGATCTCCTACTCGCTCCTGAGGAAAATTATTTTCACGAGGGATTTTTCTCTTTGGAGCTTAAAGGGATACAAATCACCATAAAAATTGCAACACTCTATGTGACCATCACTCCACATTCAGAGCCTCAGCTGAATCCTTTGCTGTTGCTATTTGAAGGTCCATGTTTCTCTTCTGAGGAGCAGGGGGACTTTTTAGAGCTGCTGTAGGATGAAATGGGGCAAGAGCAAACTTGCTCTTGTGAGAGCAAGAGAAGGAGAAGATCCTGCCAAAATATTTGAATAGAATGAGATGGACTTTTCGTGGTGCTCTGAACTCCATTTTAGGTGTGCTACACACAGTTTATATGAAGATGTAATAATTTGCATGCCATTGTATGCATGGCAGCTGTCCAGTTAGGAAAATGAAAAATAGCAATAAAGAAATAACTTGGAAACTGTGGGTACAGTGGACCCATAGATGCCTGCCAAACACTTGTCCCCACTGCCCAAACTTCTCAGCAAGGTGCTTATATCCAGTTGCAACTCTTGACTATTCTCAACAAGTTTGTTCTCTGGAGCCCTTTTGAGTCCTTTTCTGTTATTTTTTTTTTAAAGAGTGCTTTTTGTATCATCATTGTGATAGATTTTTTTTGGGGGGGGGTTGTTTTGTTTTGTTTTCCTGCCTATCTTTATTGTGACTGTCAAGCCTCCTACTGGCAGAAGGCTTTCCCTAAATATCATGCAACAGCAGATGCAGCTCTTCTGCCCTCCAAATGCCACTGTACCTTCCTGGACAACACACATAACTAATTTTTAAATACAACATAAATTAAGAAACCGACAAGGAATTCTACCTCAGGAAAGGACAAGTAATAATCATGTTCAGAGACCTGTTGGGAGGAGCATTATCTACAACCTATTTATATATATTTAAAAAATTGACTGCTGCAAACCATTCCACACCTTCCTCTTGTTTTGGCAGTAGAATTTTGGCCACACCCAGTTTTCCAGCAGTACTTCCATTCCCCACCACCACCATGCATGTACAGTAGTGAGTGAACAGTTTAAAAGCAAAAATCCCCCAGCACTTACCAAAGAAAAGATGTTTAACAAATGTTTGACGTCCAGTGAAGTGGGGACAGCAGTGGTGCAGGCATGTCCCAGCCCAACCTGCCTTTCCTGGAATGCAGGTTTCCTGCAAAATTGCCCTCCCTGCCTCAGGGCAACTCCTCCAGCACCTCTGCTCCTGCCCTGCTCAGTGGTTATTGTGTTCACAGATGAATGGCACAGCTCCGTGCGCTGGGATGTTATTGCTGGATAAAGCTAATAAAACATTTGAGTCACTGCAAGGAAGCTTTCCCATCCCACTACACGCCTGATCTTCAGGGTTACCCGCCTTTGCCTCCTCACCTTCGCATTGTATGGTGTTATTCTAACCTCTTTCATCTCTGGCTTTCGGCAGTCTTTTCTGCTTTAAGTATATAGTTATTTTAAGTTGAGCAAGATGTTTCAGGCTACAATAACTGGCTGATGTTTTAAATTGAAACCTCCTAATATGCATTCAATTTACATGTACTAAGGCTCTCATTCAATCTGAAATACCAACCAAATATAAAATAATAATGACACTTGACATTTTCACAGGGATTTACAACTTCAAAGGGCTCTACAATATAAACAAACTCTCTCTGTACTTATAAGGTGGGTAAGCAAATACCATTAAGATGGAGAATGAATGGGAAGGGGCTGCAGAGCTTGCCCAAGGCCAGACAAGGAGCTGGTGTCAAGGCTGGGGTCCTGGCTTGCTCTCCTGGACCCAAAGAGCTGGACAGCTGCTGGCTCTAAAAGCTGCATAACTAACATGGACGAGTCATGCAAGTCTACATCCCAAGCAGATGTATGAGAAACTTAGACACTGGATTTGAATGCTGTCATCCAGACAAACACACCCATTCTCTCTGTCCAGGCTTGGGATCACCCTGAGCATGATGGTGCTGTGGTTCCTTATTTCTGAGGTACCTTACACCAGTGATGTAACTGCAGCACCCAGGCTGGGGACAGGTGGGATGATGGTCATGGGGCAGTTCCTGCTTGTGCGAATCTGCAGGCAAATGATAAAGCTGGTAGGAAGTCTGTGCACTGACTGCTTTTAGTAACAGCTTGTTCATCCATTTGTGAAAGAGTTTTCAGCCTATTTCCTCATTTGCCAGCATGGGCCAGGACCCTCTCTTGCAACACTGCTCTGTTTTGGGGAGGAGATGGCTTTCAAGCAGCGCCTGCGCCAGTAGCCCATATTAGAAACCTACACTCTGCTTGATGGATGCAGCTATTGTTAACACAAGCAGACGGGTGTATGTTTCATTAATCACAGTCCATAAACCATTTTGACTAACTGAAAAAATATTTCCTCTGTCTTATTCATGCCATAGTTCCTCAGAGCCTTTTAGCCCATTTGTATGGACTAGAGAATGAGTTGCTACCCGTTACACAGCATGTCCTGCCCTTCCCTTGCTTTGTAAACACGAGCAGCTCCATTCCATGATGTGTTTTGATGAGCTGCCAAGAGCCAGCTAATGTACTGTTTGCTGACAAGTATATGTTATTAATCCAAAAGCACTGAGCTTGTGGGTTGGGTCTTTTTTTTTTTTTTTTAAGAAATATAAAAACTAAATTAAACAAGGGTGTGGATATTCCTCAAATGTAGCTACTGTTCCTTCTGTGATGAAATTGCAAATGTGTAGCTCCTCCAATTTCAGGGTATTATTTAGGGCATTCTACTACTTTAGCACATTTATCTTCCTGCAGAAATCACACAAGCTTAACTGGGTGTCCTCTTCTGATGAACATTTCCCTCAATGAATTGGAATTTTGGAAACAAATACAGGGGATGAACCTGTGGCAGCTCTTCCTTGTACACATTGTGCTCCTTCATGCGGCTCCCTGGGACCAGGTGGTGACAATAAGGCAGTGACAGCTGTTGAGAACAGGGTGGTGGTGGCTGCTGAGAACCTCCAAGCACAACATCCATGTGACCCAGCAGGGATTTCGCACATCACC
Organism: Mystacornis crossleyi; assembly: GCA_013400655.1. Classification (NCBI taxonomy): domain Eukaryota; kingdom Metazoa; phylum Chordata; class Aves; order Passeriformes; family Timaliidae; genus Mystacornis; species Mystacornis crossleyi. The sequence continues at coordinate 91,658 of VYZQ01031820.1, read as the reverse complement.
CAGTGGGTTTCTTTCAGTGTGTTTTTGACAAGGCTCCACCTTACAGAGTTCCATGACCTTTTGGGATATACTCAGAAGACCAGCATAGACCCCCAGAGTTTTTGTTACCCGGACAAACACTATTGCAGGGAGCAGCCCCTTAACTGGTTAAAGAGGGGCTTGTAGCTCCAACCAAAGCAAGCACCGTCCCATCCCCATCCCAGCTCCAGAAATGACTTGTGGCAGGGAGTTTTATGGAAGAGGAGGAGGAAGAGAAGGGGGAAGACATGCTTTGAAAGCCTTCCCAAGCCAGGCATGTTGGAGGTGAGTGTCTCTGACCAGCCACCAGCACATGGGGCTGAGCGCTTGCTGCACAGGTTTGTGCACTGGGACCCCCCACAACGCAGAGCAGAGTGTGCCCCCAGGGCAGATCAGTGTTAAGCTTGATGTAAAAAGATGACAACTAAATATGAGCCGTGTAGGCAGAAAACACAGGGGCTTTTATTTCCATGTGCGGGGCACCATTTGCCTTCCAAATTCAACTGACAGCTTTTGAGGCCATTCTTTCAGGTGACAAATGGTAATAAAGCTCCTGTTTACACTGGCTGTTGACTCATCTTAGGTGGAATTATGTACTGAAATAAGTAAATAGCTTCCTATTCAATGTGATCCATATACAGCTATGGGCCACAGTACAATGCAAAGCTCCTGTATGGACAAGACCCCTGTTTGTTGTGTGCTCTTCTAGGTCACTTAGTACTTTGCCTCAAAAACGTGCCTTTTAGGAGTGAGACTCCTGGTGTGCATGGTCTTTCCCTTGTGCAGAGTAATTCACCCTTAAAAACTAGCAAAGCTAAGATTGCTATTTAATTTGCATTGTAAACACATTAAAGATGAGCTGAGCAAACCAGGACAACTTAGGATGCCTTTTTACATACCTGAATATGAGACTCTGTGGTTTATTTTGTTAGTATCCATTTATCTCATGAGTTTAGGGACTGTTAAAAAAAGTCTTGGAAAAAGGGTCTCAAGATAATTGCATTTCAGATGGTGCAATTGCTGAACCTTACGTGTGCACATAGCTTTTTCATAGTTCTGGTTTGTGTCAGTCAAACTGGTAGAGGGGGACAGAGCTAATTTTTTTTTAGGACAGTATTTTTCTGGGGTCTTGGAAGCCATTTTTGGCACATTTAATTCAGTTGAAATTGTGTAATTAAAAATCCCTTAGAAACTAAACAAAACAAACTGAAAGAGCAATTGTCAACAACATGGGAAAAAAAAGTGTTTACTGTCTTTTCTCTTAAAACACTCAGAGTTCTCAGAGTTTAATGTAAGTATGTTTTAAGTGAACACCTCACTGAGATGGTGCTCAAGGATTTCTGAACTGCTCTCAAATTGCAAAGAAGAAATCAGGAAAAGTAAAGAAACATGAGGTGAAGGGAATTGATGGCCATTGTGGATATTTCAAGGTGCACAACATGCTTATGAGCATTTAATCCACTGGTTTTATGGCTCGGAAAGACATTTCGGTCCATTTCTTGCTGACTTTCCTGTTGGATGAAACCATCTTTCTCTTTTGAGTCTCGAGGGATTGTGGAAAGACAGCGTCCTACCTCAGCTGGCAAATTATCCAGGGCATTTTGAGTCCATCGAGTAAAATCCTGGTTGGTCATTATTTTGAGAAGCTAAAAGAGATGCAATGTTGTGGCTTTCCATACACATGGATAAGCTTTTGTACCCTAGGCCAGAAGAATTTACTTTCCATCACTGATAGACACTTTCACTTCCATCTCTGTTGACTTCTTGCTCTAGTATTTCTCTAGTAGATGCTGAAATCACTGCTTTGCAAAAATCACTGTCCAGTGAACAAACCAGGTATTGATGCCACTTTGTGAGGCTTTTTGAGAGACCCAAGGTGTCACTGCCAGTTCATAGCTGAGGGGCATAGCAAGCAGAGGAACCCAGGTCTTCCAGGGCTCTTGCAGGACTGTGTCCCACTATCACTGCTACAAGAATCTTCCGCATCTCAGAAATTTGTGTTTCTCTGCAGAGAAGATCATACCTACATGCCTGACACATCATGAATGCACAAACATCTTTGCTGGAAGACAATAAACACTGTCTTGTGTTGCCGCAGAGTAAAAGAGAAGTAGGGAAAGGTGTGGCAGCTCTCCAGAGTGCAAAGTGACCTACAGCCCCTCAGTGGGAGGCATGAAGTTATGTAGCTCATTAAACCTTAAAAAAGCAAGGAGAGAAGCTGCTTCCAATTATCAGGATGAAAATTAATGAAATAAAAACTACAGACAGGCTGCAGAATTATGCAATAAAAAGGGCTTTGCTGGCATTAACAAGGCAATGTGTAATATTTGTGTGGTTCTAGCTCAGCCTTGGCTTGAACACATGGTGATTCTGCACATAAAATATATCCAAATGAATGAATTAAAAATCCTTGATAATCCCATACAATTTTCTGTTCATAGTTAAGCATTATTAGTTGGGAAATCTCAGAAAGGGAAAATGAGGCTGTGATCTGTTGTCTGAGAAAATAACCTCTTTGTTAGTATAAAACAGTCATGTGCTGGGATGACTGGCCAGAGTCATGGAAAAACCTAACTGCTGTCTTCTTATGGGGAATGAAGGTCCAGTATAGCAAGAACTGCATGAAATGGGGTCCAGAGGAGACCTAGGGTTTGGGGCACATGGGACCCAAGCAAAGAGTGTGGAAGTGAACATGTATGAGAAAAAGTGCCATTAAGTGCAGGAACAGTCTTATTAAAAGGCTTCACATCATCCCACCAAGAATGTCTTCCACAATGTTAGCTCTGCCTTGGGACCCAAAGAGTGTTGCCATACTAGTCCACATCTAAAATCCATCCAGGGCATTCTGCTACAACCAGAGTTATAGCCTTCAGCCCTTACATGCAAATTTCAATGAGCTTGATACAGAAAATGCTGCTTTTTTCTTGAAAAAGCCTTGGCCACTCCTTCCTTTTTTCTGTCCTTCTCCCAGCTTGTATGAAAGAACACAATTGCCTTCCTAGGCAGCTGCATGAAAATGTGTTCCTCTGCTTTGCCAACTCCATAAATGTAACCTTTCTTTCTGTTGTAGTCATGTCTGTCTGCCATGGGATAGATGTCTGACCCAAAAAGTGTTCACCAAGGGCTGAGGAGCCCACTGACCTGACCAGCAAGGTACAGTGAAAGTAGTATACCTGAAAATGTGTTAGTGAGATTTTTGTGCCCCTAAATGTAGATTCAGAACCTCTAGTGAGGGGAAAATGTTGCAATCTAAACATTTATACTATTGAAAAAAAAGGGAAATCATTTGCTCAGACATAAATTAGCTCCTACAAGACATATTTATTATGGCATGGAATGTTTTAATGAGGAGGTCCCACAACCATAGGATACATTTTGTATCAGAATGTTTGACATATAAATAACATTTGGGCGAAATTTTCAACCCTGCGACATTTAGCACTTAACTGGGGATTTGGAAGGAATTTAAGAAGAGGCATGTGTAAATTGGTTTTTCAGTGAAATCCTGAGTGCTCTGAAGTCTGACGTCAGGTTTACGCACGGGAGCTGTGGTGGGATGTTGCCGTGGGGCAGGGGAGGGCTGAGAGCTGAGTCTGAAAGGCTCACAGAAGTGATGTTTGTGGAGAGCAGCTCTCCCTCTCTGCCTCCTTCATGTAAAGCCCCTTCTAAGCTTGCTTCAGGGGATAAGAGAGATGACAGGACTACAAATCTGAAATATTGTTTCTCTTTCACCCTCTGCTACCCTGAAGTCCTGTATTTCACATACTTCTAAACTGTCTGGGTTATTATCAGTTCTTGGTATAGGAATCTACTGCAGGATCCCTGAGTGAAGCTGATAGGTCAGTCCCAGTTAAAGCTGATAATCAGACTGGGTGGTGAGGTCAGAGACAGTTGGAGTCAAGTGATTCAAAAAGGGCAAACAGTAGGATTTTTCCTATTTCTTATGGCTATTAGCGATGAGCTTAACGTCCTCTGTAAGAAAATATCAAGTCATGAGCTGGGTACTTACCTGAGAATATTTTATTTCTAGCCTGCACTTCTGCCAGGAACAGCTTCTTTTTTTCTTGTTACCCTGTTCTTGAAAGATGACAACAGCAACCCCCAAAACTCTTCCTCCTGGTCTGGTGAAACAAACATGTATAGGAAGGAAATGGTGGGGGAAAATAGAAAGAGTTATAATTGTATTATGTTGTTCTGATTGGCCATTCACTGAGAAATTATAAGCAAAACAGAATGTCAAGGGATTTGAATTTGGATTTTAACAATGCATATTTTAACAGTTGTAACAATGGGTGTTTTGTAGACATACGAGCTATGGATTTATGGTTTTGTGCTGGTTTTCACACCAAGCACAACTTCATAGGGGAATACTGAGCACTGGCACCGGGGAGAGCCTTTGGCTGGGAATGATGGCTGAGTATTTCAGACCAGAAAGCATATTTTCAAGATCTGAGCTTCCCTTCCCACCTCCTTTTCCGCAAGTATGGAAGAAGCAGTGTGGTGATTTCCACAGGTATGGTCACTTCTGCCTGAAGGTCCCAGAAGAGTTCCTACCCTTCCTCTCCCAGGTTCAGTGCTGGGGTCTCTGTCCCAGTTATCAGCTGACTTTGCTGGTGTGATGTCCTCAGCACCCAATGAGGACATGGTCTTTTATTCAAAGAAAAATATCCTTGATTATGTCACAAGAGAAACATCCCAAGAGAAATCGTAGTCAAATCGATAGGATGCTGCTTCTGGCAGAGCCCGTGGGATAAGCAGCAGAGTGCTGATCCTCCTTCTGCTCTCAGTAGTTTTCCCCAGCTGTCTTTCCCAGAGGAACCCGTCCCACTCCTCCGGTGCCCATAAAGAGAAAATAGTGTCATAAAGAAAGCTGGGAATTGCAAGTGTTTAGGTGTTTAGT
>VYZQ01031820.1:69944-86728 GCA_013400655.1 Mystacornis crossleyi | reverse complement strand
GTGTTTAGTGGCCAAAAACTGAAGGGAGAGATGGAAAAAACCTGGGACATTTCTGGGACAAGTACTCAAACCATGTGCCTGCCACACTGGCTCTGAAGTATATGAATTATTATTTGGGTGTGTAACATAAATATTCTCTCTAGCAAGCTCAAGAAGACTACAATTGTTATTTGAAGTTTCCAAACCCATAGTGAAGAGGAAAGCATGTTCATGCAGCTTATTTCATGAATTACGCTTTATAAGAAAGCTAGTGCTATATCAGGTTGGGAAATGGGCATGCAGCATCCCCCAAAAGTATTTTGATCTCAACCACAGCAGTCTTCTGAGTTATCTTGCATGTAAAATTTGCTTATTTTTGTAATGTTAAGAAGAAGAAAAAAAAATATTTCAACCAATAAGAAGAAAATAAAGAAATCTGGCGACAAAGAGGGTACAAAGACTACCTCAAGGGTTTTTTTTGTTACACTCCCTAAAGGTAAATCCTGGGTATTTTATCCAGGTTTTTCCTTCCTCTTTACATTTTGCCATGACATTTCAAAGCCAGCAGTTGAAGAATTGCTGCAGATAAAAACATGAACATTTTATTCAAGAGCAGTATCCTCAGCAGCACACTATTTGAAGGAAAATTGCAGTATTCAGTTTTGATGTATATAAATTAAGGGAAGGAGAAGCGAAGTGTCCTCTTGCCTGTGTTGATAGAATAATTTTTAGCAGTTTGGGGCAGAAAAAGGAATACTGATGTTTGACCTTGAATTTTTTTGTGGTTTACCACAAGAAAAGGCTATGTTTAAACAGCGTAAATGTCTAATCTTTCTAGGAAAAGCTGTTTTCACCTAATTCATAACGTGTTTGCAGTTCTTATGTTGGTAATGAACTGCACTGATTTTGCTGTGTAAGTAATAAATTCACTGACTAAGTTTTGCAAAAATAGCAGCCTAGCCAAATTTGCAAGATCTTGGGAAAGTCATGAAAACCCTCAATCTTGGCATTCAAAAGTTTACAAAGCACAACTTTGTTTTACGCAAATGCTGTTGTAATAATTTATAAATTTCATTTAGGATTTCTTTTACTTAATAAGTATGTAATTCATACAGAACAAAAATTAGGTTGTACAACACTTGGTTTCAATTTTGAAGTTCCTATTAGGGGATTTTAATGTTCTCTTATTATTGCTTTTTCTTTGCTATTGGGCCTTATCATCCATGTATTGGCCAGCTTAGATGAAAAGCCACATTGCATGTGCTAAACTTTCATACTAATGCCACCAAATGAATCAATTCCTACTCTCTGACTTCTGAACCTACCCTAAGGTGAAGGAAACACGATCCACCGAGGATCACCTTGCAATTAAAACTATTCTCTGTGAATCAGCATGACAATGCAGGTGCTAAGCAAGCATCTGTTCAATTAAGTTGGTTTAGCAGTTTTGAGGCAAGTCTATTTTGCTCTTTTTTTCACATCATTAAGCTTACCTTAATGCTGGAAGCAAACAATAGCTCATTAGTGGATTAGGTGTAATTACCAACAGCAGTCATTATTCCTGAGGCTTAATGGGCCAATTTGCTGCTGTAATAGTACCCCAGTATTGTGGCAGAAAAGCCAGTGGTGCTGGAATGAGCCATTGCCTCGAAGGCCCTGGAAACGGCTGAGCAATCCCAGCCCTTCCCAGGACACCCTCCCATGGGATGGATGGAGACTTGCTGCCGGCTGGGGGGTCCCATCAGATCCCAGGCTTGCATTCAAGCTGAAGTGCATCCAATTGATGCCGGGTTTGCTGTCCATAGAAATTCCCAAGAGGAAAGGAGGGAATTCCAGTAGCTGTGTTGGGACTGCCCCACCTGGATTCTCCTTTTGTTGCTAATATGTTTATAGAAAAAATTTTAATTGCCTTTTACTGCAGTAGCCAGATTAAATTTTTTGTTGCACTTTGGCCTTTCTAATTTTTTCTCTGCATAACTTCATGCCATCCTTGTAGTCCTCCTGAGTTGCCTTCCTTTTGTTCCAAAGGTCATAAACTCCCCTTTTTTCTTTCACTGAGTTCCACCTCTCTGTTCAGCCAGGCTGGTATTCTTCCCTGCTGGCACATCTTTCGGCATATGGGCGGGACCAGATTGAAGACAAAATCTTGTTTCTGAGCTGCAAATCTGGTACTGTAGGAATAAGGACGAACAATTCAGCTTCATCTCTATATTTCCCAGAAAACTTGGGCTGCCTGTGGGACTCAACATCTCCTTACTCTGTGAAGTCTCCAGGCAGAGGTTGAGCAGAGAAATCAGGGACCCGAGTGCAGAGGACTGAGGGACCATTAGTGAAGTCCAAGTGTGCATAATTGTAATCCTGTTTGCAAGCAGAGTCAAATGATAATGGCAGGTATGTTTTTATATTTAGCATTATATTTTCAGTCAGTCTTTTCTATCTAGAGTGCCATATCGTTTTTCTGCTTTTAGGAAGGGGATTAAGAAAGGAAAAAAAAAACAAACCCAAAACTATAATGCTCTAGTGGAGCTAAGTGCCACTTCTTCAGGCTCCTGTCAAATCTTGTAATTTGGAATAATTACTAGTGTCAGGTTTGAGGAAGGAGTTTCATGTAAATTGCCTCAACCTGTACTCATCCTGTGAGAAAAGAAAACCAGTATGTTAGAGGGTAAAGGACTGAATAGGCATCACCACAAAAATCACTGTTTAAACAGCCTCACTTTAATGTACATGACTGTATTTTATCTCCATTTTTCTTCATGTCATTCAGATCTGGGCAAATCCTGCTCATGCTGTGACCAGTGGTGATTTCTCATTTAATAGCCCAGCCTACAGACTCCTGCTTAGCAGGAGGTCTGGTGGGTTGCTGAGTATTGTGTTCATTACTATATACGATCCCTTAAAAAGCAGGTAAAAGCTAACCAGACTTATTTGTACCTCCATGCAGGGGAAAGACCAACCATCTTCTGCAAGCACCCTCAAAAGAGGTTTGAGGCACCCTGTCTGGGTTGTGTCCAACTCTGCAGTCCAACCTCGGTGTCCTCACAAGCCCCAGCATTGGTATCTATATTTTCTCTGTAGTACAAGTGAGGACAGTGGCAGTTTTGTGAGGGAAATTTTTCACTTTGGTCTGAGGTCTGTAGTTGTTGTAGAGCAAGAGGACATACCCAGGCTGGAGAGGTAAATGAGCCATTCTGACTTTGGCCTGCTGACATCTCCCATCCAGTCACTTTCTTGCATCTGCAACTCATCTAAAATTTTTATTTAATTTTTTTTTTAATGGGGAAAATAATGTAATTCTCAGAAGCATTTGTATACTTTTAGTGAATAGAATCCAAGACCTAAACCCCATAAAAAACTTGAAAATAATAAACTCACTCTTTTGGATCACATCTCAGAAAATAGTGGTTTTTATTTCTTTCCATTTTGTTAGCGTAAAAAAACCACACCTCACTTCTTTCCTCTTTGCAATTTCTTTTGAGTTATGGAAGCAGTTTCTGTCTATCAACTGAAATAAATCACCACCGTAAAAATCACAGTGTATTGCTTTTTCCACTTCTTGGAAAATGACCTTTAGGCTCCTCACTGTCATGCATGCCATGACAGGAGACCAGGTAGGTGCTTTTGAGACAGGAATTTTTTGTAAATATATCCAAAAATTGCTGTCCTGTTGTCATCTCTAAGTCCCAGGAGACACCAGGGAGCGTTAGTGGTCCCAAGTGTTTCCACCCTCAGTGTGCTGTGTGGGGATGGCTGATCCCGGTCCATCCCCAGCTGAGGCCACTGTCCCTGCACCCAGGGATGCTGGTGCTTCACAGCTGATACCAACCACAGCAGCCCCAGTGTGACCTGATTTACAGAAATGACATCTGCATCGGGCATTGCCTTTAATCATGGCAGTAACAGACCCAACAGGATGGCTGAGCCATGCACTGTCTGAAATGAGAGCCTAAACACTGCTGGACATCCACAGCTGATGAGTTGGATTTCGAGAGGAGCCTGCTTGGGACAAGCTCAGGGTGTCTGTCTGAAGGTGAGTCTGAGAAACCCCGCAGTCACTGCAGCAGGTTTTAACCTGCAGGTGATAAATGACCTCACCAGTCACATGTGGAAAGATGTTACAGACTGCACGAAACCTGTTGCTCTGAGAAGTTCCTAGATTTCAGCACACCTTTGTGATGAGGTAGAAATGATGGCTAGTCAGAGTCAAGAGCTAGACATGCTTTCAGCAGCAGCTCTCACAATTATCTTCTGCTCTACTGCCAGTACTCAATTCCCATCTCAACTCTAAACATTAATGACTACTGCAGAGTCTGTGCAAATAAGGAGTCCTTGAAGTGACTTGAAGTCATAGAAATTAGAGACACACAAAGAATATTCAGGTGCTAGAAATTCTTTTGTACTTTGGGAGGCACAATCCTGTTTTTAGAGTGTTGGTGGCATTGGTGAGAGCCTGTGATCATAACAATGTCCATCTCAATATTCCTGGGCTCTCTCTGGTTATCTCTGTTTTTGCTAAAATATCTTGCCAGGTCAGGAAGTTGGAGACATGGAAAGGGAAGGAAACAATTACTGCCATTTCTTTGAGATGAATTGGGTTCCCAAGTGTGGGTGTGAGTGTCAAGTTTGCCAAGGATCTGAGAAGGACCTGGTGCTTGTGCTCAAATCTGTGATCCCTCCAAGGTCTGTTGCATTACAGCCAATCCCTGAGTGCTCCGGACACCCCAAACAAAGGATGTCCATGATATCCCGCTTCCTGGCAGGAGCAGTGGTGTATGGAATGGCGACAAAGCCACACAGCATGGCGTTGCTCTGAAGTCTTGTGGAATTTAATAGGCAATAAAATCAGTTTTGACAGAATATATATTCACAGATTATTTGATTCTGTCACATTGCAATTACTATGAGTTGTATTACAGCAACACTGAAGGGACCAGGTGAAATCCTGCTGTTTGTGTATTGCCTTAATATAACTGGAAAAGTTGGTTTTGGTCTACAGTTGGTCATTTAAACAGAAAAAAGTTACAGTGGGAATCTGAGGCTCAGAGCGATTGACCCAAACTAATAGCAAATTAGTAGGAAATCTTGGGAACCCAAGCCAGACCTATGGAGCTCCTGTTTATCATTGTGCTGCTCTTCATCTGAACCTCCTCAAAGCTGTGAATAGACAGCTCTGGCCTTCTGTACAATGTNACGGCCTCGCAGTGAGATGAACTCTCCACGGCGGCTGCAGTCTCCGCTCCCTCCAAACGCCAGGAGAGCAATGAATCCCAAGCCCTTTTCCCCACCTCTTTTTTTTCCAGTTCTAAATCTCGAGATGTCTCTGCTCCCCCACCTGAGAAGACGCCACCAAGACCAAAAAAAAGGACAATTGGGCCCCTCCCTTGTGGCTGGCTAGGTCCTTTGTTTCTCTTAAGTACCCCAGCAATCGCCTCTTAACATGGGAAAAAATTCCTTTGAGAGGAGAAGAAAAGAACACATACACATACAAAAAGAAAACTTTCTCAACCCCCAACAACAGGAAAGAAGCTAAGTTTCCCATTTACTGCTCCTTTTTTTTTTCCTAAAACATATGAAATATGGTTGTCCATCTTGTTTAAAAATATTGTATATTAATACTCGATTTGCCAAATGCTAATAACCACAAGCCTACATAAAGGAAGATAAAATTAATACAGGAAAGTTAACACTGAGCTCAGTTTAAAAGTTCTGTACTGACTAGATCCCAAGATCTAGTGGATGATGCTGCATTCCCATCTATTTATCCTGTAGTTGCTCTTCACCATAAGCCTGCCCTGGAGTTCACCAAATCACACAACACTCTGGTGGTGTTCTGTGGGTTACTCATCAAAACATTCCCTTATTACAACTCATCCTGGGCAACAGAATGTGATACCATCATAATATACTGTTAAAGCATAAAGGTAGTCAAAATCGTTTTCATCTGTATCAAGTGTGACTAGTGAGAACAGGAATCCTGCCAAGCAGTTGCCCTTCGTGAGGTTAAGGACGTCTACAGTGGCTAATCCTGTTGTCATCTGAATTAACTTTCAAATAGGCTAAAACCCCCAAGCAGTTGCATAATAAGAAGCTTAAGGTCTCGAGCTGGGGAGCAATGCCTGTGTAGCAGTAGCACCTCGAATATCATTTTGCTGTTCAGAGGATTGCTTTCCTGGGTAAGCTGGGTAATGCTCTTCAGCTTGCTCCAGCCAAATCTGAGAGCGTGTGCATGCTGAGAGCCTACAATGACAATTGAAGATGCCAGAAACACAGACCAGTGATACATACCTCAGGGAATCATCTTGACAAGACAGTGGTTGATGCTTCTCCTTCTGGGAGCTGGTGCTTCCCAAAGAAAACCTTGACAGAGGTCTACCTGCATTGAACTCTTTACAGGCTGGAGCTGCCTGATAACATCTGGCATGCTTGGCAGGATATTTCAGGTATGTTTTCAAACAAAATAAACATTCAGCACATGCAGTTATTCACTTGGCTCTTTTAAAGCTTCAGCGGTCCTTTCCAGCAGAAGGGATGAGCAGCTGGGTAGCAGGTTGCTCAGGTATCCTACAACCAGCTGCTCATGCCCATGTGGCTCTCATCCATGGTGTTGTGGTTACAGTTTTTTGGAGATATTTTTCCATAAACATTTAATTTATGCAACCATTTAATATATGCAAATAAAACAAGTAAAAAAATACCAAGGCTTACAAGGGAGGAAGATAATTGCCTCTGCTAAACTCACGTTGTACCACAGCACTTGAAGAAGCTTGAATCTGGGGAGATCAGTCTTGTTAAATGCTTGCTGCTTGAAGTCTGGACTTTTTTTCAAGATATAAACCAGAGAAATGGTTTGGGATTCAGCACCAAAGATGGATGTTCACTGGGGTCAGATGGCATCATTTTCATAATATGCTTTTGTGTTGGGATCTGTTTGGTTGTCACTGTCAACGGGAATCTTCGCCTTGAGTCCTGTGACTGTTGTGCTCAGCCATAAATGAGCAGAGCTCTTGGCTCAGTGCTTGAGTTCTCAGGAGACAAAGGAGAGACACTGGCATTCAAAGAAACCCTGAGCATCATCATCCTCTCCTGGAGGAAAGAGTTTTTTTTACAGGACTCAGGTTTCAGGTGAGATATTGCTGTCTTTCAAAAGGATTGATGTGCAATATTTGGCCAAATTAAGGATGCAGAACAATGTGGTGTCCAATGGTCACCTCATTTGTCCTGGTGATTCTCATTGCAGGTGGCTCCTGCTGCCATCATGGTGTCCCCACAGGGACCCCACATGTTGCAGTGGGGAGGCTGCAACCTTCCCTGGGAGACAGCCTTGGCCCGTGGAAGAATCAAGGGGACAATATTTGATAGATGTTTTCAGATTTTATTGTCCCAGCCGCACGTGGCTGGAGCCCGACATGGACTCCAACAGCGACTGCCCCCAAGAACAACTCTAGAACAACTCCCCCAGAGTCCTGTGGACACTCCCCTAAGTACAGAACTCCCGTGGGCTACATTCAAACTGACAAAGACGGGACGGGATTTGGGGTACACATGACCAAGGGAACAGGGAGAAGGAAGCCCCGTGCTGCGCCATGCGTCCCCCTATGCCCATTTCCCCCAGGGGAAGAGAGGGCGATCCCCAACACCCACAGAGGGGCCGAAGGAAAACCTGGGTCCAAGCTATGCTGGGGAAAGCAGGGAGTGATGGAGACACTGCAGCAAAGAGCCTGCTGAAAATGTTCACTCAATTTTCCTTCTTTATTTCTAGAAGTAGATGAGAGTGCTGAGCCCTGAGGGTGATCCTGCAGTCCAGCAGCCCATTGCAGATCAGAGCCACAGCCGAGGCTTGACTGGCAGCTTTGTGGGTTTGCCAGCCATTTAAAATATTTGCCAGTATTTAAAGCATGCATTGTTGTGGTTTAAACTCGGGAAAGGTTTTTAAGGAAATCTTCAGCTGAGGATAAATGCCAAGAAAAGCAGCCTTCAGCAGGCCACTCACATATTGCTGCAGTTGCTTTTGCGTCGGCTGTTTGCTTTGCAGCAGCACTTCATGGTGCACATCCCAGGTGTGGTGCCTGGAGGGCACCTTCATGGCATAGAGCAATTTTGAGAGAGTTGCTCCTCTCTCAGCTGAACAGGGCAATGTTTCTGCTGCCATAATCAATTTTACAAGTCAGAAATGGCAATATTTTGCTGATAACCACCATGTGTCCAAATCTTCTGTCCCCTCTGCTGGCTGCTGAGCATGCAGCCAGTCTTTGGATGGAGCACTGGGGAGCTGTGGTGGGACCACAGCCAGGAGAATGAGCTGGAGCAGCTCAGCTCCATTTCATGTCCTTGGCTGCTTTTGTCCCCTGTGCCATGAGAAGTGGCTGTTGGCACAGGGTGGAGGACGGACATGGCACCCCCTGACTGAAAATCACTTCTCCCTTCCCTTGGGTCTCCCATCCCTTGAATCTCTGCTGCGAGGGCAAGAGGTTGTGGATGTCAACATCAAATAGTTCAGGGGACAATGAGACTTTTGAAGTCAGCTGTTGCCTCTCTTGGTTGGATTGATCTCTACCTAACTCAAAATGTTTTTATTTTTTCCCTACCTGTTGGGTCATTCAACAACTACTCAAGCAGATATTTTGTTGTCTTAGAATTAACTAGGCTCACACTTCTGTCTTTCTTCATGTTCTAAAGTCTTTTACGCCTACTTTTGCAGAGTTTGTGGGAACTCAGCATCTGTGAGACCTCTTCAGCTGTGTCACTTGGACTGACTTGGACCTCAGGTTTAATATCTGCAAGATGAATGACAAATGGGTTAGTTGGTGGGAGGGCTGATGGTTTCACACCAGGCTGGCAAGGTTGAATATTGGGAGAAGAAAGATAAAACTAAACTCAATCCTCAAAAAAACCCCAGACAAACAAAAGAGATGTATCTTCTCAATTTCCTGGGAAGGTTCGTGTTTCCAAGAGACTCTCACTTTAAAGTTGTTGGAGCTTTTTTTTAGAGGTCTGGTTATTTGCTTCCCAGCTCTCCTACTGCTGTTTCTTGCAGCCTTGGTCAAGACATTTATTATTCTTAAACTAAAATTTGTAGAATAGAGAAATACGAAGGTTTTCTTGCAAATATGCTGAGATTTACATATCTAGTAAATGTGGAAATTCTTTCTTTTTCAGTCTGTGCAACGAGTATTTCAGGAAAAGGGGATCCTCGAGCAGGGGCACTATTTGAGATTCCTGACTTACTCCTGTTCTGAAGGTTTGGGGCACTTCGCTTCCGTTTGTGTCAATCTTTAAATTTGCAAAAGGGAGCAAGTCCTGACCCCTCTGAAGACTCTCTCCTTGCTGCAGTGGATCACCAAGGAAGGCTTTGCTGCCCTTTTAGGAATGTGATGGGGACTATGTCCCAGGGTTTGGGGAGGGGAGGTGGAGCTCTGCACTTCCAGAGCTGATGGTCATTTTGTGATAAAGTGATAATGCTAATAATCCCCAGGTCCTTTTTTTTTTGCCTTTGAACTGAACACTTTGCCTGTCTCAGTTGTGGTTGCCTTTTTGAACTGTCAGTTTTGGAGGATTAGGTGCATGTTTAGGCTGGGTGAACTCATGAATGAAAATATTTTCCTTGGCAGTTTTTAAAATGCTTCCCCCCTTTAAGAGCTGAACCCTTTGGCAACAATCTGCTTTTTGCCCAGATTACCACTGTCATTTTGGGAGGTCTTTTCCCGCAGAACAAACAATGGAATTTCAATAACCCAGTGAAATAGATTCAGGACTGCTGTATTTATATTTTCTTTATTTATGCTTGAATACTTAGTATGCAGCTCCAGCAAAGACAAATTTAAGCTTTGTATTACTTCAAAATGATGAATTAAGCTCTAGGAGATTTACTTCCTCAGAAAAGGATATTTTGATTCACTTCTTTGAAAATGTCTCATAAAACCAATAAATATCATAGAAATTAAAAATAAAAAATGCCCATCAGTAAAAGTTGCAGATGCAGAGTAGAGCAGACACAGCGCTGCTCTTTCTGCAGTGTCTGCCAGTGTCTGCACCACAGCTCCCTCCTTTAGTGAAGGTTTGATTCAAATCCAACAATCATCATTACAGTGAAGCTGAGTTAATTTGGAGCATTTATTTCATGTGAAGTCCTGCACTGAAGTGCTCAAACCAACACCATCTTTGGCTGCCTGAGCAAATAGGTGCTGGTTCAGCTCCCAAAGCCATTGTCTGAAGGACTCTGCTTGCAAAGCATCCTTAAGAATTATCTAACTTTGTCTAAGTGCAAAGAAATCACACTGACATATAAAGTGAATCGGGGATCATCTGAAGTGAAGCATAAAATAACACCTGCTAAGGCTATCACCTGAGTCTAACTACTACCAAACTGAGTGTCTGGTACAAACTCTTCTCAGAAACTCCGGCAGGTTTGAAAATCAGCCTTTTCTGACCAGGATTGCATTGATTGCAGTGGTAAATATTATTCTCCTTTATGAATAATCCCTTAAGGTTGTTATATGTAGTGTTTTCTCCTCAACAGAACTCTGCTATTTTATTTTCCCTGCACGTCTTCATTCCTGCTGTACCATCCTTCCAACTTCCCGAGCCTGAGCAAGGGGATGAGGAATGAAAATATTCCCACACAACAAATCTGTTCCAGGCCTTTCAATGTCAAATAGCTCTTTGTCAGATAAGCCTCTGATACTCTGCTGTATTCAATTAAGAGAGATGGCACATGGTATACATGGAAATGAACCAGTGCTTTCAGTCTGGAGATCTAGAGAGACAGAAGGGTACTGGAAAGAAGGGTTGTACTATGGGAGCTGTGGAAAATGAAAAGGAATTAGGGTATTTTCAAGGATACACTGGGTATTATTTGTGCCTTATTATTCTGTTTTTAGCTCTGCTGATTCTATCCTGCTTCACTGAAATCACTTAAGTAATTTTAGTGCATACAAAACACAGATGCAGCTCATTGCTGCAGCCTGGCAGGAACCCGAAAAAGCCAGGGAGCAGAGTTGGAGCAAAACAGGTCACTGAGACTCCCTTTGCTGAACACAACTGGGATTTTTCAACTCAGACCTTGCCAGCACTTGGTGGCATTGGTTACAAGCCAAGTCGTGTAGACACTGGCTCTCTCAAGATGTGAAACGTGCTGTTTGCTTCCCTGTGCTGGTCAAAGGATTCCTAGGAAGTAGTGCTCCTCCAGTCCCACATCCACTCGGCTGATGATTTCAGGAAGAAACATCAGCTAAACCCTGTAAGAATTTACTTTTCTTGCTGCCAGAGCAACAGCAAAGGGGTTCAGCCATCTCACAGAGATACTTTAATTTCAGAGCTACTGTAAAACGGCTTCTGCCAAGGATATTGCACCTGCTTTTCCATTTCCCTCCTCTTGTAAAATCAAGGGCAAAGAAGCTGCAGGAACATGGCTTGCATCCAGGCGCGTGATAAAGATGCAAAGAAAAGCCCTGATTCACGGGGAAATGAATCTCTTTGGCTACTTTGCTGTAGCTCTGCCTGCCTGGATCAAAGCTGCTGCTGCATTGCATGGTTGTAGAAGATGCTCTTCTCATGGATCTATGGGAGGAGGTTAGTGCTTATCACAGACAGTCTCCTCAAGCAGAGCAGCGGTTTGTAGATAAGGAAATATGCTGCTGGTCATTGGGGAATTTTGATCAATATCTGAGTACCTTCCTCAGGGGAAGTAACTTGTCTTTGTGCCTTGGAGGCCAAAGTAGTGGGAGCTGGTGGTGCAGCTTGCAGGAAGGAGAAGAGCTTCTCTGCTGTTCTGAGAGGCTGCTCCATTTCTGTCTTTACATCAAACAGTAGTTTGGGGCAGAGTGTAGAAGCTGCTCTCAGTTTTGGGAAAAGAGAAGAAGGCATCTGAAAGGTGTGAGAAGAGTCAGCACTGCTATTCTCATGGATTCATGCATTGCTCTTTCTCTGTAGCCAGTGGGAAGAAATATAATTGGCAAAGTATGCACTGAGCAAGTGCTTAGGGTGGTGAGGGCTACAGAAGCAAAACATACAAGTAACCAGAAACTGAGAGTCTTTGGACATCAAACTCCGTGGCACGGCTGTGTAGCTCTCTGCTTCCAAACCAGTTGAGGTGTTTGACCTCCTCCTGGAGCAGTGGCATCCACAGCTTGTGTTCTGCTGTGTCATGGGGCTTCCAGGGATGGGCCAGAAAACAGCCTGGGGCAGTACAGACAGCTCCAACTTCAGTGGCCGAATGCTGGTGCTGAGCACTTTAGGTTCTTCCTGACAAAGGTGGTGACCATCTGCAGCAGCATGGGGAAGGCTGGTGAAAGGCTTGGGATGGGGCTGGACACAGGATCTGAGAGCAAAGTGGAGAAGAAATAGGGATGTGCAGAGACAAATGCACATCTGAACTCAGCTGCCCTTAATCTAACCAGAAAAGCCAGACAAACAAGCCTGCAAAACTATCTCAAGTCTTAAACTCTGCCAAAGTCTTTCTTACCATTGTCGTGATCCATTTTTATTTAGATTGATCTTTCACTGCACACTAATGCATTTAAAACAAGAACAAACCATATTTTAAAAGGCTTCTGTATCAGCAGAGCATCCAAGAACCAAATCAGAACTTGTGTTCACTGGTGTTCATGCTGGAACACAGAAACAGACAGAAAGGGTGGAGAATCCTGCCATACCTGCTCATATCAATTTCCTGTATGGTCACATTTAGTAAAAAAAAAAGGGGGAATGCACAAGGAACTAAGTAAAGTGCCTGAATAATAAGCTGTAAAGTCCTGAACTGGAAAAACAGCACAGAAGCCAAGAGGGACAGTTTAGAAGTTCCACTGTTGCAGGTCCTGGGGCTCTAACCTCTAAAACAAGTTACCCCAAAGTCATTCCCATGGGAGTCAATGATTCTGCATCTGAAGGCAGAGTTAATAAAGTGCCTCATGGCTGCAGTTCTGTTGATTTCAATGGAGCAGTGAATTGAAGTCTGCCTGTCATTTCATGGAGAAGATGAGTATTTCTTACCTTAATGATAAACGTCCAAAATGACAATTTGGTAAAATCAACATGCCTCCATGCTAACAGGGAAGAGGAGGGTGTGTTGGCATGACTAAACTCCCCTCTTGGCCACCTGCCATGTGTTTCCATCACCAAAATCCCTTGCAGAACTGAAGACTGGCTAGGAAAATGACTGGAAACAAGGCTGGAGCCATAAGCAGGGCTCAGCTGCCACATCTGTGATTCACCTTGTCTATGATTATACCCAAAATTGCTGGGCAACCTCAAGAGAAACCACAAAACACCTAAATAAAACAGAAAGTACAGTTCTGGGTTTATTTAACCATCCATCTTTTAATTTTATCAGACAGTCCAGTAATTTTAATTAGTCAAGCCAATAGCTTTAATTTGGATAGTGGTTTAATTTTTTGATTTCTGGTCAGTGAGGTCAATCAAAACACTTTATTTTTTAGCTAATACAAAACGTGAACTCAGTGCTTTGTTTTCCTTCCAGAGTGCCGTACCTACCTTCCATGGAGTCTCAGATATCAGAGTTTAATCAATATTAAGTCATCCTCACAGCCTAAGTATTTGCTTATGTGCTTTGAATTGTTGCTTGCATCAAGAACAGCAGTGATGCCCCTAATCTGCTTCCAGTGGGCTCCCCCAGACTCTAATTATGTCATTTAGAGAAGGACATTTCCTGGCAGCAGTTCCTCAATTCACTGCAACAGCCACTCTTGGAATATGGACAGAACAAGGCTGTAATAGTTTGCACATGTGAACGATGGATGCAGGGACAATTGACCTTCATTTGGGAGTGAGCACGAGTCTGTTTTGTTTAATATTTCCAAATGATGGTACCTTATAACCAGCAGAAGTAACACTGCATGCCAGGCTCCAGTATTTACCTGTCTAGTGTTATGCTCAGGTATATCATTACCTTATGTCAGAAGTTATGACCAGCTCCAGCAAAGAATGCTCTGTAGCTATCCAAAAATGCAGGATATGGGATCCTCCAAGTGCATGAAATTGTGCAACAGCAAATAGTTTCTTTGGATGTTTGAGCTTAGCAATCAACTGTGGGTATTCCTGATATTAATTTAATTAATATGCTCAAATGCATGGACTTTCTGCACCTCAACTTGATTCTTGTTGAGTTGGAGCAAAGGATGAGTATTTTAGCTTACACAAGAGCTTGGGACCATGCAGTGGCAGAGGGTACATATTTGAACTAGAAAAATAGATCATTTTTGGGTATGCTTGTTTTAGTTAACTTAATTTTCAAGAAAGTTGTTCCCTGCCTGAAAATTTTGACTTACAAGGACTAAAACCATGGCCACCCATGTAGAGGGTGGGAATAAAACCATTGCTAACCTGAGTCCACTCCATGCATCACTCATCTATTTACTGACCAAGTGGCATTGTACTGCTATGTGAAGTCCAAAGGACCATTTTATATGGTTAATTTTTAATACCATATATTTTTTTCCTACACATTTATGGGCCTTTCTTTCTGGTGTATTTGTACAACAGTATCTTTCTGCTGGAAAAGCTTCTGTGGAGCTCACAAGTGCCATAACAAAACAAAATATACACCAAATGTTAAGTTTATTCCTCCTCATTTCTGTAGTTCACCTGAAAAGCCATAATTTATTTTAAAAAGTCATAAGTTTTCAGTCCTAATAGAGATTTTCATGGTTGCCTACAGAGTACAAACACTGAACATCTTTTCAAGACAGAAGGTTTTCATGTTCTGCCACAGTTAGTATTTCAAAAGGTGCCGGGTCAAGCAGTTCCCTGCACTGATAATGCCCACAGAGTCATCAGTTCCTAAAATCCAGATATTTCTTATCCCCCTATTAGGTCTTCTTTTATGACTACAGGTTTCAAGATAAAAAAACTGACGAAGAATTACAGGTGATGGATGGTTCCAGTCTAGTCCTTGCTGCAGCGGCAGCTACGGCTATGCTGGCTGTTTTGGCTAAGGGCGGATGACATAAAACTTCTTGTCAGGACCCCTGTGAGCACTGAAACCAGGGAAAAAAGAAGAAAGAAAGGTGTATGGGGGGGGGGAAAGGCAGACAAATAATGATAATATAAAAATAAAGGATAATTTTTGGAGATGTGTCGTCCTTTCGACCTTTGTTTGTCTTTGATGCATCAAATGTGGCCACAAATTATTGATAAAATTGTGTGAGGCCATAGCCTCCATCATCAGCTTCCCCGGAGTCAATGCCAAGGTGTTGCTACTCTTCCTGTTTTTGTTTATTAAATAAATAATCTTGTTAGTAAGGGTTGTAAAACCCTGATAAGGTGCTTCTAATAAGGAAAACATCAGAGGCAAAGATTTATGTTAAATGTAACAGAGACAATGAGAGCTGAAACTGACATCGTTTGTGCACTGACAAAGAATTCCCATCTGTTTTGCATTCACATATGGAACATATTCCCAAGGGAGAGCAAGCGACATATTTTTAGGACACTATTTCATCGTAGGAAATCAATGTACAGGCTATTAAAACTCCATTTTTTCCATGAATGATAAGTGTAATTACATTCCTCTTGCAATAAAACCTTGTGCTTATTAAATGTAAATATTTAACAATGATTAAAATACATTTGAAGGAAATTTTATAGCTTTATTTTATATGTTCCCATCTGGGTTGCCTTTCCTAAACCACTATACATTTTGGAGAGTTATTAAATTATTATTTTGAGAAGGACTAGCACTCTGTGTGTCCCTTGCTTCAATTTGAATTTCATACACTTTCAGAATTTATTGAAGTCTGGTGAATTTGAGATTCAATCAATGCACTATTGTATTTGTAGAGCTGCATTGAGGGGGAAAGTGGCTTCATGAGGTAGGAAATGCCACACTGGCACGTCTTTTGTGCACCCAGTTTTGATGGCCGGCTACAGTTTCCTGACTCCACATGCTCCAGCTCTCATTTGTTTCCAAAGGAAGCAAGTTGGTTCCTTAAATGGGTTTCTTCAGTTTTATGTACAGCCTTTCTGGGGCAGTTTAAAAAGTAAGTGTTAATAAACAGCCGAATCTCACAAATTGCAGATCTGGATAAGGAGTGTTATGGGTGCAAGCTGTGAAGCCCGGGCACAGTTCAGGCCTGTATATGCAGGACTGACCCTTCACAGAACAATCTGATAGCATTACTCCAGAAAGGAATTAATGGGTTACCAAGGCTTTGTCCGACCCAAAACATAAAACCTGTCTGCATCCAAAATCTTCCCTCTGGAAGGTGCTTTAGAATGCCCAGGGAAGTCTCCCTTTTTAAGAGAGTTGAAGTCAGTTTTCTATAAAATTCTGCAGTTGGTTTAAAAATTGCATTGCAGGGATATAACCTATTATGCTCCTATGGAACAGCTGAAATACTTCCAGAAAGGACACCACTCCCTCTTAAATTTTTATAAGTTCTTGATATAATTTGTGGTATTTTTGATACAATCAGATGTGCTGATTTCTCCTCTATTTGCTTTTAAGGGGTTGCACTCCACCAGCAATCCCTAATTCCCTTTTATTTTTGCTTTTTAAAAGAAAATTGTGCGGAGTTCAGCTTCATATCCAAGATCATTCCAAAAGGCTGAAGTTAATTTTTAATTTGACAAGTATTTTCTGTCATATAAGCAATATCACCGAAGTCAGTTACTTACTTGAGAGAGTGCTAACAGGATCAGGCCACTGAGAGCTCATTCAAGCTCCTGATCCTGCAAAGAATCAGGAGTTCAAACCACTGCAAAGTTTCTCGGACTCACCAGGTGCCCCTTATGGCAAAAATCAGGCTGAAAAATCCACTACTGCTATAATTAAAAAAAAAAAAAAAAAAAAA